>VXAC01001810.1:379602-397415 GCA_013399225.1 Rhipidura dahli
TTTTTTGCAACTTGCATCTTTTGGATCATGTACTATTTTTTTGTTTGTCTTCATTCAAAAAATCTTCAGCCTGCCCTTAAGACAAACAAAAAAGGTAATGTTCACATAGGTTGATCAATATGATAAATTAATTGTGAAATGGTTTTTTAGAAACTGTTATATACTTTCAAGTACCACATTAAGTTAAATCTACTGGAGCTTCTTCAACTTCCCATCTCTAGCATGTAGCCCCTGGAGCAAAAACAGAAGCAGTCATAGGTAAAAACTCAGATGTAAGAGAAAGGCAAAGTGTATCATTCCAAGTATGTCACTTCCAGTAGACTAGTAGTGCCTCAGTAAATTAAGAGGTTTGAAAACCTTAATTATCAAAGAAATATATCATTATTACTTTCAGAATACTCTTCTTTAATTTCATGTCTTCCCTTTAGTGTAATGACTGCATTTTAGGCCTCATCCAAAAAGGTAAAGCTTTGGTAATATTAATATGACAGACACTGAAGAAAAATCCAAAGCCTCTTGACTCTCTTAGAGCAAAGTATGCAATAGAAATTTACATTATGTAATTCTAACATACAGATTATACTTCTCTGAATTAGCTAATTTGAACAGACTAGTGAGTTCATACAGGCATTTGTTTAAAATGGAATGGACAAACTATTTCAGCAGAATTTTAGCTATTCAGCTAACAAATTCTATACAAAAGTATTCTGAAAAAAAAAAAAGAACTAAAAAGAGTAAGTCCAAGAACAAAGCTGTGTCCATGTAATGCTTTCAAGACATCTGATCCTGGTTACCTGATGTGGAAAGGCTTAGTAAGAAACCACATTCAAGCACAGAAAAATCCTTAAAAACCCCTCACTTTCTTTCAAAACAGAAAAACTGAACCGAAATAAAAGTATCATATATGTTCTAAGAGCACCTCTCAACTGCTAAATTTTGTTTTTATAAATGATTTGTAGGACCTTGTTGCAGAGACTGTTATATACATATTTAATAAATGACATCTTATTTAATACTCAAATTGACTGCAGCCCCTAAGGATGTTTTAATTTATATATTACATTATACCAGTTATCTTACAAATTCTTAAATAACCAACAAGTGATTTTTGCCTAGTAAAAAACTCAGGCTAGAGTTGAGTGAATCTAAGCTAATACAAGAATTCAAGTTTACTCATGACCTTGCATTTCAGGTTTAGTGCTGACTCTTGTCCTCAGAGACTTAAAAACTTTTTTTTTTAGCATGTAGCCTATGTAGCATATGAGTTTCAAGACTCACTTTTTACCTGAGCATTTGGAAAGTACTTATGTAAATAAAAGAAATCTGCATAATGTATAAATATAAAGTAATGTAGTTTGGCAGAAAGAACTTCATGCACAGTGAACAATGCTATCAGTCACAATCTAGTATCTGAAATTACATCTAACGTAGAATAAATCACAGAACTGTGTCAAGCTGTGAAGTAGTGAGCTTTAAATATCTTTAAACCACATCCTTACTCAAATTATCTCATTTGGGCACCCAGTGAAAGGATTTTCTTCAATTACATTCACATACAAAATTTAAGAAAAAAACCAGTCTCTATCTTAAGATGTATCATCAATGCACAGTAATTGACATTAGATATTTGAGTAACAGCCCAGGAGAACATTGCCAATATATAATATTGACTTAAATGGAACTGACAGTTACAATGCATACTTTTTATCTTCCTTATGAAGGTAACTCCTTGAAAGTACAGAAGTGGAATTTCCGTTTCTGATTCCATTGAAGGCACAAGAAAAGGAGGTGAATCACTGAAGTTTTTTCAGCAACTACAGAATCTAACATATGAGAGAAGTAAAAATTCTACTTGCCAGCTGCAGAAAAGCCATTAGCCAACGATGTAAACAGACAAAAGATGTTCATAAAAGTGTTTCTTCATCCTACAGGATGTGTACCAGATGGCAAAGCCATACAGTGGGGCACTGCTGCCTTGCACTAATCTATAAATTGCCCATATTCCTGAACAAAGCGGGTAGATAGACTTGCAGAACAAGCTATAAAATTTCTTAATGGTGCTTTTTGTCTGGTAGAAGGCCACATACAAAAGTAAATTGGACTTTTCTACCTGTCTGGCTAACAGGTAGGAAAAAAAAATGCAACAGAACACAGAGATCAGCCTAATAAAATCTACTTTCTACATGGAAAATCTACTTTCTACTGGCTTGGTAAATGGAGAGCAATGGGTATTCTAGCTTGATCTCAGTAAAGCATACAGCTTTCCTTCACTTATTAAACTGCCTTTATCTTGACTGATGAGTTCCCTCACTTTGGCTTTTCTTATTCTGTCCCTCATCCTGCCTGGGGGCAGTGAGTAAGCCTCTGGATGGGGGCTCAGCTGCTGCACAGGGTCAACCCACCACAATCTCCACTAGTGATTTCTTTCAATTACTTCCTTTGTACTGCATTAAAGCAGTACATTCTTCAGATATATCCTCCTGGACAACAGACTATTAGAAAGATCACTGGCTGCAAAATGAAAGAAACACAGAAAAGAAAAAGTCTTGAAACAAACAACCATGGTCAAAAGTGGTAATGTTTACGAGCAATTAATAGACAGAAAACACATTCTTCTCAGAGCTATGCTAGTACAGGAAAGATGGACTATGGGAAAAGCCTTTCATGGAGTTGCCTATGAAGTTGTTCAGGAATGAAAAGCAAAGTGGAAGAAATACCTTGTCATCTGTCAGAATTAAGAAAAAAAAATAGGTAAGAAAGAAATGAGAAAACAAAGGTAATTACAACTGTTGACCTTATAACCTGATAATGAAATACTGAGATTCCACATGTCAATTCAAAGCAGTTACAAATAAAGAAGTTGCAAGAAAAGAAGCACTTCACATTTAGTAGAAATTCTGTAAGAATACTCAATCTAGTTGCATTCAAGGGGTTGACTTCTTCCTCCAACACCAAAAATAATCCGAATGAGATCTATGATGTATTTGATCAACAAACTCTGTATCAAGACACATACAGCCAATAGGAAAAAAAAATAAACAAGAAAACAACGCTGCTGAGAAAGATTTCAGTTGAACTTGTCATGTTACAGGAAACAAAAGATATTTCAGTCAGTCCCAAAGGAAGTTATGCCTTTGTAAACTCACAAAAGAATAAGGCTTGCACAAGTACAGAAATGAGTAACTGAAAATTATTTTCAATGTAAAAAATAGCAGAAAAGCACTAAAAAGTCATTTTCAGTATTTAGCCAGCACAATCTAAACCAAATACAAAGATGAAAAGTTAGACTTGGAAGAAAATGACAGCAAAGGAAATCTGCTGGCCTCACATCTGTATCTTCCACTGTTTTTAAAGAAGAGCTAAGGTTTTTAATGCTTCATTCTCTTACAGTCATTAAGAGAGTTGTATGCTCAAGCATCTTGCTTCACGGTGAGGAGATGAAGGGGGAAAAAGGAACTGCTGAAAGTCTTGGGAGTACTTCCCCACCTTTCACTTTTTTTCAAAACTATTTTTTTTATCAGTTGTAATAGAAGCTATAATTAAAGTCTGAAACCTCAACAAATATCCAATAATTCTATACATGTTAATAAAGAAAAGTAACTAAAATAAACAGAATCTAATGGTCTCCTGAAGGAAGATGAGACATTAGTAAAGCAGAAGCAGATTCACAGATCAACCAGGCATCAGAAGTAGCACAATTACTTCAAAACCAGGAAGCCAATCTTTTTGTATCCAAAAAAAGGAGAAATATCCTACAGACACACAAACAGCACATTTAGCTGTGAACAAGATTAAGTGAAAGACTGGTAATTGAGTTTTGGACCACTTTATGTAGCCTCAGCCTGACTCTGAAACTGAAATCAATGGTCAATTGGTGGTGCACAAGGCTACCAAGTGTAATCATATCCATGCAATCCTTTTAAATAACATAACTTCTGATTTTAATAGAAGTGCACACCCGAAAAAATACAAGTTTTGAAGGCCTGGCAACAGTATTTTCCTCAAGAACATGGGCCACTAATGTCTTGGTGAAAGAACAGTTTTTCTCATGAATTATTAGCAAAAGAAAAAAATCCCACCTTCTTTACACTGGCAGAAACTTGTTCCCGTCTCTACTGTGTGGGCACAAGCATTTACTCATAGTAAACGGAAAGAAATTCACTGAAAGCTGGCTTGGCAAAATACTATCATCTGGATCAGTTCGTTCACCATATATAGGTATAATTTTGCTGGGATAAATGAGAGCTTATGGACAGATGAGAGCTCTAGGTGGGATTAATTTCACCATTAATACAATGGAGTAAAAAATGAATTCATAAAGAATTGCTAAAAGATTCAATACTTGTCAGCTTTGAATAAGGCTCAGTGAGGGATTTTTTAAGGAGAGACTATTGGGATTATAAACATCTAGTATACTTGGTTTATCACTCTTTCTCTCATAAAAATGATTTCCTAATTTTGCTTTCGTTAAGCTTTTCTAGTGAACAGGATGCTTGCAGATACCTGCAGATGCCTAATCCTTAAGCATACAAATCTTTTCCCTGCTTTGTTTGTCTGCTGTCCATTAACAGCCCTTACACCTCATTTGCATAACCTCAGTCTCTCCATTATTTGCTACACGCTATCCTTTATGGTATGGTTTTGATTTTACATAAAGTGGCCATCAATTCCTTCTACAGTTTTTTTTTTCTCACACTTCTGGTAAAATTCCATTTTTATTATAAATCCTTAACTTTCTTCTAGCCAAACTGGTTTTTTATGTTATGATTGCTTTTACAGTGACTACAGCATTTTAGTATTTTCTGCTATTTCAAAAATCACACTTCTGCTACAGATGTACCTTAATACTGAAGATGCTACATTGCAATTTACAAAACCCAGTTTAGCTATCTACCTTTATCTCCAAACACTGCATTTCGATACCAAAACATCATTAGTATCCATGGAGACCATGAAAACATACAATATTAGACAAATGCATGGACCAGCAGACTTCTGAGTTGCAGTTAAAGACTTAAATAAGTGCACATGGTCCACTGACCACAATTATACAACTAAACTATCTATTCTCATCTTCAATCCCTCCACCTTTTTAAAGAAATATCAAGAATCTCAAAGCCTGACTTACCCATACAGCTGATACCTGTGACTGGCTGTTACAATTACTACCACTAATCACAATGTGATCCAATGGATAACAGTCCACACAAGAGAAAGGTAAGACTGTTCACATCAGCAAGAAGGTATGCAGGACAGAAACGAAATTAGATTATGATCTTTCATGCAGATACTTTAAGCAGTTGGTGTGGAGATGTCCAACAGAAAAAAAGTAAGTCAGTAGCATATCATCTGCCATTGAGCACATATCAGGCCAGCAGCCTCAAAGTCAGCTTAAGAGCTAGATTGAGCAGCAGAGATATGCTTAGAAAAACTATACTGAGTGCAAGCAAGATGACAGATTGAATGGCGCCAAAGAAATCCCTCAAGCAAAAGGGAAATTGGACCTGGCAAAAATGTGTTACTTTTCTTTTTTTAAAAATTACACTATAGTAAACGTTTATGTGTGTATGCATATTAATTATATGTATACAATCTTCAAATTAGTTCCATCAGGCATAATATAGTCAAGATAATAAGTTAGAAAACCAAAAGTTAGAAGTTTTGACTATTAAAAAATTAATACATTCATAAAATGACCTTACTTGCCTGCAAATGTGTAACATAGTGTTCAACTTTTCCCAAATTTAACACGGCAAAAATCTAATGTTCAGCTTTTCTAGTTACCTAACATGCAAGTTCTCAAATGTTCAGCTCTTTGCTAAGCACAAATGCCTAGCACAGCCTTCATATTCACCTACTAGTACATGAATCAAAGATCTCTACATAACAAATGGAAAAATATATCTTGACTTCCCCTCTCCTCAAAAAAGTTTCCTGTAATACGCAAATCCTTCCCTTCCTGATCACTATGATTTTTTTACTGCTTATTATTCAGCAGAGGCAGTGTCTTTGCTTGTCCATAAGGACAAGCTAGTAAAGAGCACCAAGAGGACACCTGGCCTGACAAAGCAGTACTTGCAAGAAAGGAGGCAACACAGCCAGATAAAGGAGTGTCAAGACTACCTTTGCAATTGATGCAAGTGAGCTACACAAAACAGCACATGCTTACATCTGTTTGAGCTGTGTTCTGAAAACAGAAGTCCCATCTCCCACCTTTAACCTATCCCACCTCTACAATCCAGGTCCTCCCTCAAACTGGCACTCCTGAGGTCCCTTGCTGAGTTGATTCAGTTTGTTCCGGCTGCAGAAAACTAATTTCTCAAAAGAAGAGCAGTTTTCTACTAGGTTGGCCAGTTGAGTTTGTTTTGCACAGAGTGAAAAATGAAGGATAGAAGAGTATTAAGAAAGAATAGAATTGAAAGAAATTGACAATAGAGGTAAAAATTGCCAGCCTTGTTCACCATTCACCTACTGGAGCAGAAGTCTGCAGAGCTCTGTGCTGAACCAGATCACATAGCTGATTCAGCCCAAAAAGACCCTTTTTTTTGGCAGGGTAATTTTCAGCTGTTTCAGTTCCCTGCCTTCACAGCCACACAACAGGTTATGCCAGCACAGCACAGAATGGCAGTGAACAAGAAGAGTGATGATAGAATCATGCCCAAGATTAAACCTGGACAGAGTCCTGTTGGGCTCTAAAGCAGCAGCCACTTACTGCAGACTGCATGGTACACCAGCAGAGAATGATCTCTGAATAACTCACCTTGAGATGTAGTAATGCAGGAAGATAACATCCCTGACAAGATGCTGCATGTCTTTTTATAACAGACAAGTCAGATAGGTACAAGGAGGGCCTGTTCAAACTAAGGATTAATTTAAATATGCCTTTTCTGTCATTTCCTCACCTACAGCTTTTATAAAAATTTTTAATTCTATGGCTAATTTTGGACATTTGAAATAATTCTACATAGTACTGAACTTTACTATGGTCTATCTTAAGAGTCATTTCAAGGCTAGTTTACAAAAGACATGTCTCACTTTCTCTAGAGTATCCAAAGACTCAAAGGTTATACCCTCACCCATATCACCTTCACAAAATGCACAGAGAAACCTCAAGAGCCACCATCTTCCTGGTCACCTTCCACTTTTAGGAAGGTCTCTTTATTGCTACCCACTGGAAGACCTCTCTGGCATGCACAAGAATTGTAAGAGGCACACACAACCCCATGGAGGCAAAAAACAACGAATAGTCTATATTAGTTCTTGTGCTTGGCCCAAGAATGAGGCTTTTAAATTGTCTCCCAAGAGTCCCCAGTCACCACACTTCAGCTGACACTGCAGAGGAGAATCAAAGCATGAATGTGGAATTCACTTTGAACAAAACTAAATGAGATGCACACCACAAGTGCACCTAATGCACTCCAACAATTACTGAGGTCACTCCATGGGTTTTGAGCTAGTGTGAGGCAAAACACACTCAACAGTCTGCAGGTTAAGTCCCCAGTACTAAGATCTGTCCCTCTAAAGCAGCAGTGCTTTATCAAGGTACTGTCAAAGACTTTACTTACATTAAATGAAATCACAAAGGTAAATTAACCTACTGAATTACAGTCAAAAGACTTATGTAGGTCAGCACAAAATAATTTTTTTTTAATTGTGTACTTATTATTGCAGAATTGAGAGAATACCTAATTATCCAAATAAAGGGAATTTCTGCATCTGTCTGGGTTTTCTCCTGCAATGGCTTCTACTTGCAATGTCAGCATCTACAGAGTTTAAATTTATACTTTGAAGGAAGTAGAATATATATTTTACTATTGTCTCAAATGGCCCCAGGCTGATGTTTCCCTAACATCTAAAACACTGAAAAAGCTCCTGAATGTGCCCTTATCATTAGCTGCTTTCTAGATGCTAATAAGATCTCAACCATTCATTTTGAGGTACTTCTTCTCAGCATACTTTTCATATGCACAGCTGAATTTACTTCTGGGAGGCTGAAACACAGGTAGAACATTTTTAGCGGGTGTTTGATCGGTACAGAAAAAGGATGCTAGGAATAATCTGAATATGAAGACCTGCTAAAATTATTCTGGAGTATGCTAAAAGCTGCAACTATTCTGGTAAGAAGTACTGAAAATTATTACTATTTCACATCTGAAATTTCTCTTATGATTTGATGAGTCCTCACAGCAACTTACACATAACAATAATGGAATACAAGACACGCTATCAAGGAATTAAAAGATTTTTCTAATATTAAAGATAATCCATGATGGCCCAGTTTAATGCTATACAGAAATTTGCCTCAGATGCCTTTTCCAGAAAGATGTTCTCTTCATCAAAGCACTCACAGAAAGTCTACTTGAACCCTTTTCTGACAAAACAATGGTGAAATGACAACTAGTATTTTCTCTAATTCTCTTTGATCAACTGCCAAGCCAAAGAGAAAAGTCATGTACTGAAACCACTGTGCATAAACTAGAGCTATACCCTTTGGAATAAAGAAATAGGAACAGGCAGGTGAGCTTCCTTGCAGCTTAACAATCACAGGAAATTCTTCATCATTTGCTTTTTTCAGCAGTTCCTTTTAACATGAACTTTAGAGTTTTCATTTTGACTTTTGATGCTTAGGAGAAAAGCCTGAGTCTCACTCAGATAAGAAGGTCCTGGCCACTGTAGACACTGGTAATAGCTTTAATTCTTATCATGCTGGAATTTAACCACAAGATCAGACCTTAAGGCTTGACAGCTTACCTTCCTACTATGGAACAAGGCACATTCCCAAAAAATAGATATCAGAATAATATTAGATTCTGAAACATTAGATTCTGAAACAAATACACCCAACTTGAACCACATACATCTCACTAACGTGACCATTCCCAACTTTTTAAAGCTTTGTACCTTGCCTTTCGTCCATAGAACTACATCATACAGAACTACCCTGTAGTCACATTTACTTGAAAAAATTATGAGGTTTCTCTCAAAAATCTCAGAATCCTCCTCAGTCTCCTGGTTTATTCTACATATCTTTTACTAGTTTCTTCTTTTCTTTATTTTGTTAAATTAATGCCATAATAAATGTCTTCATGACCAGAATGGTTTGGAATCTCTTGTAGTAGGAGGTTAGGAGGGAAAGCAATTCCCCCTCCAGACTTTTCCATCTGTTTGATTACAGCAATCATTTAAAAAGCCTACCAACAAGTATATTTTACAAAAACTAGAATTTAGAAAAACTTGGATTTAGATTTAGCTAAAGCTAGTATCTGTGGAGTTATATACCTCACCGATTTACTACATCTATCAAGGAAATGGAACATCAGTAGAGTAACTATCTGAGAAGGAATTCTTTCAGGACATCATAAAAACAGGAGAAAAACCTGGAGACTATAAAAACATTCTCCAAAAACTAAACTTTATATACTATTTGTTTTATAATATTCTCTCTCTCTTTTTTTTTTTTTAAGTATTAAATCAGAGTGTATTAACAATGATGAAGTTTTAATCAGCAGGAGTTACACATAGGAACACCTGTTGGAATTTTATCTCAGCATCCCTGGAGCTTTGTGAGTATTATCTACAGAAACACTTTGTCCCTGCACTCTCTTTTAAAGGTGTTTCACAACTTTTTTCCTCACTATGCTTAATTTACAGCTTATTTCTTCAAGGAAGTTGATTTTGAGGATCCTTGACTTCCTGTAGGCTTATTTAATGTCTTGTCTTGAGTATTCACGCAACTAAAAAGAGAAATTAGAGTAAAAGAAGAGGATATGAGAAGAATGTGATCCCTTCAATCTTACGAGGTTTTTTTCTAGAAACAACAAGCATTTTTCTCATCAGATATGTACGTACTTTAGGCATCTTGCTGCTTTCTCTCAGTTTTTTCCAGAGGTGAAGTTTCTGATATAGTAGGAAATCCATAGTACACCTTTGGTTTCTCACCATCTACACTGCTACGCCACTACTCTACATCATATGAAAGAACTGTGTCAGTAGGAAACTATGTAATATCTGTTTGAATACCTGGAAATTTTCCACTTCCAGAAACATACTGCCACCCACACTTTCCTAGGACAAGATCTGCAAGTACCTAGTACAAGGATACATACCTGCCCAACAACATCTTCTCTTCGGCAGTCATGATTTGTCTTCCTAACCCCATAAGAATTGTTTCAAGAAGGGGTAAGAAATAACAGTGTAGAAGTGTGTGGGTTTGCAGAATTCCTAACTAGTGCCATACTCAATGTTTCTTCAAGAGTTATTGGATGAAGACTTTACAGACTTCATCTCAGGTCTTGCTATCAATTCCTTCCTAAGTGGCCCATCCCATGGCATTAAAAGCAGCTTGATAAGAGTACAGGGGATTTTCTTTTTTCTTAACACCAAGCATCATTTACAGAGGTCCTAGAACCTTTCACTTCTGAGTCAGAGCTGCAAAACACTTTACTGTAATTTATTTTAATTCCCAAAGAACGTGTATTATTTTTCATCCATACAACTTCCCATAAAAATTCTGAAGAAACAACTTATTTCCTAGATTTCAGTATGAATTTAAATCCTCTCCAGCATACGTGTAAAAAAAAAAAAAACCACCAATAATCCCACCTCCCACCAATTCCAAACCATAACACCTGGGAAAAAAACCAAACCACAAACCCAAACAAAACCACACCATATACTTTAATTTCTGCTTCTTCTACTTCCCACTTTCAGATCTCAAAAGTCATATGTAATAGCCAGGAAAACCAATAATATACATGCATGAAATATTTTTTAAGGAAAAATATTCCAAATAAATTCCCTACAATATATAGGACAACGAAGACAACTAACAACTTCATAACCACACAGTAAGTACTAAAAATACACAAAAATTTTATAGTTCAAAGCCCAAGTGTATTCTGCTTCTTCACTTTCTTCACTTTACTGCATAATAAGTGATATAATTTAATTAGGAGACAGTAGAAACATGTATTTCTATAGTTGTGATCATAAGTACATAAGCAATACTTAACGTATTTATTATATTGCTCTACTTATACCACCTGTATGTTGAATACATAATTAAATGTCATAATACATATGTAATTATTAAACTTGCTGTTCTAGGTAACTCATATATAAAGCTAAATTAATGTTGAGTCAGTTCTTTGAGGTCTTGGTATATATCAAAAAACATTTTCCTGCTCAAAAATAGGTTTTGTTATACATAGCTATTCCCTTATCATTGAAGTTAGACAGTGGAAGTCTTGTTGTTTATCTCATAGTACAAGGAACAGACAATGCATTTTATTCCTTACAAAACATCATTCACCCACATTGTAACAGCAGGATAGAGTCCTGTTTTGCAGGATTTTGCAAAATGTACACAGAAGATTATTCTTAAGGGTTTATGCTAATTTTTTTCCACTTGACATGTTAGGCATAAAATAGGCCTCAGTAAATTAGTTTGAAAACAGAACAAGTAAACAAAACATCACATACAAATCTCTTACTCGCAAAATGAAATTTTCAAAGATAACTGCCTAATTAAGTCTATTTTTCCCAAGCACTTTTTTATGCAGTTACTGTTCTTTTTAAATTTTAACTTATTTTTTCAATTGTTTTATGATTTAACAAAAAACTAAACTAATCTAAAATCAACCCAAATTTTAAAAAATAAACCAGCCAAAAGGCTATGCTTTTTCTATTAATTAAAAATATCCCATAGGAAAAAGGCTGCTACCTGCTCATTTCCCTTATGGTTATTACCCTCCTGTTCTCCAAGGATACCTTTTCAGGCATTCTGCTAAACTCTCAAGAAGAACTGCCATACACAACACTGAAAAAGGTAAGACCATTTCAGTGTAAGAAGTGGACAGTTGCACAGTACATCTACATATATCAACAGAATGTAAATTGCTACTTTTACTTAATCCACACTTCAAGACATTATAAATATCTAACAAGAACTAAAATCTGTTCTCATTTTTAGTTACCATGTCTTCTTATTGCATAACAATGTCACAAATTGCAGACAACAGAATCTATACTTGTTTATCTACAAAAAATCCAGACAGCTGTGGCTAAATCAACATTGAAGGTAGAATTCTGTGTCTGTGTATCAGAATTTTGTATACTAGACTCCTCAAAATATGGCCTGATGATCACATATTCTGTTACTGTCCAATTAACAAAGCCAGCAAATCAATTAAAGGTTATCCCAGAAATAAGCTGGTTCTCATGAAATTCAGAATCACTAACTTATAAGGTAAATAACATGGAAAGTTGTCCTGCAGTAGTGGAAAAGGAGACACGTATAAATCCAGAAAAGTAAATGAAAACATGCTGCAATGGGTATGCTCTGTGCTGCTAAATATGAACTACAGACATGGAGCATGGGTGAAGATGGAAGTCTTTCAACTGTATTTGGATAAGTAAACTCCAAATCAAGAAACAATGAGTACACAAGACTTCTTACCCCTCATCTATAAGAACACATAAACCTTCAAATTAACAGCCATTTCTTATGTAAGGAGGTATTATTTCCCAACTATACATGTATGTTTAAATATCTTTCTTTAGATGCTTTTAGTTTCAGTTTTTCTACTTCTTCCCAGTCAAAAGAATCAGTGCTGTAGCAAGCAAATTAAATTTTAAGTACAAGAGTCCACTGTGTCAGAGAGTGGACCTATTTTTGTTCCATACTGTACCCCCAAAAAAGGAGGGGGGGAAGGACTTTCTTCCTCTTTAAGTCTAAAAAGGTAAAGCACAACTAAGACTACAAGAAGGAAATGAGGCAATTTTAGGGATCACGTTCATGACACACCAAAGCTCATCATCATAGCCATATAAAAAAATCAAAAAGAAATGTTTTTGTGAAGATATACAGCTACAAATGGCAGAGAGGGAGATCTGGTTTCTATGGATAAACTCAACACTGAGACAGTTTTACAGCTGAGAAAGATGAAAATCAAT
Source organism: Rhipidura dahli (assembly GCA_013399225.1). Classification (NCBI taxonomy): domain Eukaryota; kingdom Metazoa; phylum Chordata; class Aves; order Passeriformes; family Rhipiduridae; genus Rhipidura; species Rhipidura dahli. Next base: position 392,557 of record VXAC01001810.1, read on the forward strand.
GTTACTCCAAATCTAGAATATTTTAATGGATGCACAGCATTTCTCTAAGACTCCTAGGAAAAGCTACTGCTTTTAATCTGTGTTTTGAAGATGAGTGCCCAATAAGGTGTAATTCTGGAGAGAAGACAGATCACAAACAAAAAACGAAGCAACTGCAATTCAGACAATTAGGACAAATTGACAATAATTCCTAGCAAACCTAGTGTCAGTCCTCCCCCTTCCACACACACCTCTATAAGAAAGTTCCCCACAAATTCCAATACATGTCCAGAACATGAACAGCACCACCACTGCAGAGAGATCTTGAAATTTGCATGTTATTAACAAAGAGGAAAGTCATGAGAAGGTATCTCATAAAATAGGAGACAGGCATATGATTTTTTAATTGGAAAACAGACAGCCTATACATTTCTAACACAGTCTAACCAACATACAGTGACACGTTAAGCATTTTGTTTCCCACGTTTTTCAAAGCATTGTTACAAAACATTCATATCACTGAACTTCAGATCTGCCCAGGCAACCTCTTCGGTTGCAGTTATCAAGTAGATAACGCCCTCACCATCTCAGAAGGAAGCTTGTTTCACAGTGATACATTCAGACACAGTGTCCACACTCATTTCAACGAGCTAACGAGTCTCAGACACAAAGCCACCGGTGTAATCTTTCACTCTACTGTGTTACAGGGACATTCAAAACATTTGTCTGTTTTATTGTGTAGGCCTATGGCAACAGCTAGCATAGAAAGTGTTTTAATCTTCACATGGAGGAAGAAAGGAAGAACAGTGTATTTGAAGAAAAATTTGCCCAAACCCCTTACTCCCCTTATGAAAGGGAAAGTCTGTACCAGTTTTAAAGCAATACTGAACACAGTAAAGCTATTCCAAAAAAAAGCTAGTCTAAACAAGGAGGAAACAATACAAAATGAGGAGCAAAGACAGAAAATGGTGTTTGTGTCTGGTGATGACTCCTTCCAACAGATCTGCCTCAAAAGTAGACAAACTGCATGAGGAGTTATTAGCCAACATGAAATCTGACAATTTTTTATCACAAATATTTTGAAAAAACCAAACGTAACAAAACCTCAAGTTTTGGCCAGCTATTTCTCTCCATGCTTACTGGAGAGAAAACAAGAAGAGAGGCAGATAAGAACAAAATGGGGATAGAGAGGAAAAAACCACAGAATAGGAGCAACCAGAGAGAACCAGAGTCTGGTTTCTTTTCTGTTGGGCTAATGGAGATGGCAGCAGCATTCATATCCCTCTGGATGGTTCCAATCAAGGGTCTGCTTTAGTCCCCAACAAAACAAGAAAGGTCACAGATTATATAACTTTTACCAATGTCACCACAGTGAAGGATGATCTAATATTGATTCAACTCTGGGCAGAGCACACATTTTCTCCTCTTTTCTAGCCAACTTCAACATTACAAAATTCTGTACTTTGTACACCAGGTTCAATAACCTGACACCACTGGCAACTGATTAACAACTGTTTTGTTAGAGATATCCCAAACATGAAAGGCTTGAAAGGGGCAACCAGAGTAATTCTGTACTTGTATTTAACTAAGGAAGCACTGGTGCACAACAGTACATACAGAGCAAGGACAGAATCCAACTTTTACCATAAATGTAGAGTTCTCGCCTCTTTTTCATTTATCTATCCTACATTTCTTGTTTCTCTATGACTGTTTCCTTCTTAAAAGAAGATATCCAGAACACTCAAATGACAAAGTTTAGCACATTGTTAGTCCAACTCTGTAATTCCATCATAAAAATATCCCAATCTGACAGTTAGCATCACAGCCCTTTTACTGTAAGAGTAACCTCATGACAATGTAACACTGAAGCTCTATCAGCAGCTCATGTGCCTGCACTAGGTATCAAAGGCTGCAGAGGGAAAACCTGGGTTTGGAACCTAAGTGAGCAGTATCTTTTATCTGAACACTTCATTAAACACTGGTGCAGAATATGACACTTCCATAGTTCCACGCTTTTCACAAATTGCAAAACTTCTTGAAATGATAACACACAAAGATTAGAATTCAATTTTCTATCCACAAACTAGTGAGGCTTCCTATGTGCATACGACATAACCTTCTAGTTTCCAAGTTTCACAGTTTTGCAATCAGTCAGTTGTATATCTCCTCCTGTTTCAGTAAAGAAGCTTGACTCCACAACTTTCTACAGACACAGAAATAAACATGAGTGTCATCTTTATGGACTCTATTCTTATTATTGACTCTTAACTAAAAGACCTCAACAGTTCAGGTATAAAAGAAGTTAACAAGTAATTTTTGTAAAAAAATGCCCAAGATGCTGCATTCTACACAATTTTGCATTTGAACACAGTATGTTATTTAGGGTAAACAATAACCAAGATGTCTATTTCTCTAATCCATTGTACCTGTCTTAATTTACCACAAGTGAAAAAATATTTGTTTCTACATGGAAGCTAGCAATACATACAGAAACACAGAGCAAACTTCTACCAAGCAAAACTAAATACAATAACTTACTCAAAACAAAACAAAGTAATGCAACTAAGCTATATGACAAACATTACTCTCGATATACTCTGGAGCCATGTGCATCAGTCTCTAGAGCAGATAAGAACAACAATGTGCCCAAATTATTTTTATATGTCCTCATTTGAAAACAAACACCCAGCTTTACTCCAAATTAATTCAACAGAGTTACTCCTTCCCAAGTAAATTTATCTGAATATGACCATAAGGTGCAGTACTGGTAATTTTCTAAACTGAGTATACCAGGTCTAACAGAAGCACAAATCTGTATGCCTGTGCTGATAAGACCACAAGTATATACTGCTGAGAAAACAAACATATGCCTATGATCTTAATTAGAAAAGCAAAAGGAGTCATGTTATGTTAATTATCTAATTTCTGATCACTAAGCTATTCTAAATGATAAAAAAAAAATAGTTCACATACCTGACCTTTTCATTTCTACACTTATTCTTCCATACACCAGGAATTATTAGTTCAAGAGGCAATTATTAGTTCATTTCTATGAGAAAAATTCATAAGAGTGTATTTTTTAATTTGCTGTCGTTTCATAGCTGAAACAGCAGAAACAGCTAGGGGGTCCAAATCCTCCAAATATTCTCTTTCAGGGTTCAAAGAGATGCAAGAGTGGAAAATAATCAAGGCTGGCCAAGTATATGCTATGACATCTGTATAAAATTTTATTTCATGTTTACAAACACACACAAAAGTGGGGACTAGGAAAATTGTAAGAAACCAAGGTGTCCCCTTTCAAAATGGCAAAATAATTATTTACAAAACTTTTCAGCCTGGATTTCCAAACAGTTTCATTAAGGGGACAAAAACATAAAACTGTTCTGTTTGGTTATGCCTCTTGGCTTTCCTCTAAAACAAAATATTAAAATCAGGCCAGCAGGTCTTCTCAATGAAATTGCAAATTATAGTACAAAGTTAAAAGATTTTAACAATGATCAAACAGGATTTCTAGTACAAAATAAAAGAAGTGTATTCTGAAAGATTATCTGAATCTATTGAGAGACTAAACTGTTATTTAAATTATTATAACACCATATGTGCCTGGTATGGCATTCTGGGAACACTTACAAGTGAAAATTATTACAACTCTGATCAAAAAAAGTAATAAGCCGAGTTACACACCATGAAGTTGTACAAAACAGGCAAAGAGCATTCTCTTAGCACCCCCTTCCCACTTTAACTTTTACAATAATAGGTGGTGGCACGCGTGTCCTATCCTTCAGGAAGAGAGGGAACAATCCCCTCATGTGACTTTTGCATCTGGTCCAACGTGCTCTACCCATATTAAGGATCTGACTGCCTGGAATTTGAAAGCAACGCTGAGGATTTCCACTTGCATATATCATGCTTTTCTAGTGGTTTACCGTCACAATCCCCTTGCGGCCAAGCGCTTCCCAGGAAGGGAAGGAGGGAAGGGCTCCAGTCTTAGCGACATCCTTTGCTCCCGGGCGACGGGATCAGCACCCGGCAGGGGAACAGCGCCGGGGGCTCCCGCGGGCTCGGGCCGCTTCCGAACGCGCCGTTCGGGTTAAACACCGCTAGCGGTAATAAAATAACTTTCGGGTTAACTCCAGGCCTCCTCTCCCATGAATGTCCCCTCTTTCACTCCGAACATCCTGCTACTCTTAAGCCTGCTCACAACGCTGCTTTCCATGAACAGTCATGTCTTCCCGGGCTCCCGGTGAAACCTACTGAGCCCGGCGCCTAAAAATTTCGCCCAAATCTCTCGTCCCTTCCTTGCACAGAAACGGCACTGACGCCCGTATGCACTGGAACCCCTCGGGGCTCCGCTGCTGGGCGCGCCGAGCTCCGCGGGGCACCGGGATACCCGCCAAGACCCCGGCAAAGGAACCCCCAGCCTGTCACAAACGTATCGGCTCCGGGAGCCCTTCTGTGCAACCACCGCAGGTCATGTGCCACGGGTTTATTAAAGGATCATCCGTGCGCTATGAGCAGCAGCATCATAAATGCCCTCCTCCCCCCCCCAACAGAGAGCACACAGGCACAAGCATCCCCACCCCCCCCCTCCCAATTCCCAAAGTAAAGGCCAGGGAGAGGGAGGGGAAGGAGCCATCCCAAAGGAGCTGCCGTGCGGAGCGTGCCGCGCTCGGGCATTCCCGCGGCCGGGAGCCGAGGCCGCCTCCCGCCCGGGGAAGGCAGGCCCGGCACCTGCCGGCCCGCAGCCTGCGCCGGCCGCGGGCTCCCTTCTCCAGCGCCTTCGCACTCACGGCTGCGCCGCGTTCGGAGGGAGGCCGGCCACGTACCGGCCCCCCATCCCCTCCGGCATTCGCCCACCCGCGCGCTCCGTCCCCTTGGAG
>VXAC01001810.1:397549-478976 GCA_013399225.1 Rhipidura dahli
AGCGGGGGGGGGTGCGAGACTAGGCGCGGCGCAGGCAGCACCAATCCAGTGCCGAGAATACAACCCCACCGTCAGGATCCGTGGTTACGAGGGGCTGACAATTCAATCCCTCTGACCTCGGAAAAGGGGAAAAGATAGGTAGCAAGGATGGTAATGATCCGTGCCCTTGGTTGGCATGAAATCGCAGAATCGCGGATTCAGTTAGGCTGGAAAAGACCTCTGTGATCGCCGAGTTCAACTATGACCAAGCACCACTTTCCCAAGTAGACCGTGGCACTGAGTGCCACATCCAGTCCTTCCTTAAACACCTCCAGGCACGGTGACGCCACCGCCTCCCTGGGCAGCCCATTCCAATGTCTAATCTCCGTTTCTGTGAAGAATTTCTTCCTGAAATCCGACCTAAACCTCCCCCGGTGCAGCCTAAGACTGCATCTCTTGTCACTGGTTCCCTGGGGGATGAGGCCGACTCCCACCCGGCTACAGCCTCCTTTCATGGCAGCTGCGGAGAGTGATAAGGTCACCCTTGTCTTCTCCACGCTAGAAATACAGAGATACAAAATTTTTCCACCAAGTTCCTGGGGCTCAGCAAGGTGTTTTTCATACTTTCCCAGGCCTCTTCTCTCACCTGCGAGCCCTTCCCCTTTTCTCTAGGACTAAAGCTGTTGTTACATAGACAAAGCAACAGTTGTTTGGATGAAGCAACTTACTGTCATCTTTTTTTGTCTTCCTTATGTGACCTTGGACACTCTCGGGAAGCAAATATTTAAACTCATTTTGAATGAATATGTAGGCAAACGTCTTCCACATTTACTAGCACCATCATCAACTACAAATGATAACCCATTTTCAAAATTCAAGTCCCCTGACTTCAGCAGATCTTTATATTTTTGGATATTCCTCTTGCATTTTCAATGCTGTCTTGCTAATAACAGGTTCCATATTAGTCTCCTTTTGACTACCTACTAACAAACAATTATTGAAAGCATTTTTAATTTGCATATATATAAATGAACCACTTCAGGAGTTTTCTCCTTGGCATATCACTGTCTTAGATGGACGACTAGCACAGAAAAAAAAAAAAGGTCTGAAGAAATTGCCTCTGTCTAAGGGAAAGCTACACTAGTAGCACTTTGATGGGGTGGTGCACCAGCACACGTTATCAGTATTTCTGTATTGGCACAGCAGTTGCAGTGTGTGCAGCCATAGAGACTGAGAATCCAGGCTCCAGGGATCTCTGGTTATGCAATGGTGTAATACAACATATGTGGGTGGGTGTAAGCCTGAACCCAAAACAGCATGGTTACTGAAGATATACTGCATCGCCGGTGCTCATACTGCTGTTCCCTCACGGCTCCAGTCACTATGTGTTGAATATTCTGCTGTAGACAAGGCAAAAAGATTTTTTTTTTTTTTTTTTTGCAAATGTATCTGAAATTATCTAAAGTGCGAGCAAATAGCTTGACATTTTTTAGCTTCCTGCAGAGGATTCTCACACCCTACACTAAAAACAGTATTGTTTATTCAGAGCATCGCAGTCTCCCTGTTTAGCCTGTTGATTTGTTGCTCTTGTGGATGGTGAGAAGGAGGGGCAAAATTCAGATTTCACTGGCAACATTAGGTTTATTATTTCCTGGCTTGTAAGTGCCTACTAGAGGGATTTGTATGAGAATTTTTTTTGTATAGAAATGTAGTAGGTGATTGTATTAAAGTAACAAAATAAGTTTACAAATTTTTAAAAGACCGAGCAAAGAATAAGCTGAAATTGATAATAAGGGTTTTATTACTGTGATGTGAAAAGCCTTGTAAAATAGGTGGTTATTACGATGGTAGATCCGTAATAGAAGCTTCTGAATGGGATGATGTCCTGCAGTCAAATTTGTGACAGAGTAAGGAAACAAGTGTGTGAGATGCAGAAACCTTTTACTCCAGGGATATATTTGAGGTATGTGCTGGCAATCCACACTGGAGTTCATGTTGACTATCCAGAGAAAAACAAGTTTTCCTTATCAAAGTCAATATAAAACTGATAGTCACATTTTGTCCTGGTCATGTCAGAGTTGAAGTATAACTCAATTTAGTAATCTCTCAGAAAATTTTTTACATCACTTTGTCTGCCAGGTGTTAATTATCAATATCTCTTCATTAACTAAAGCACTGCTCTTTCATTAAGCTGGCTCTGCCAGCCATGTTTGTTTCATGTGGTCTACTGGGCAACATAGTGGCTTTCTCAATTTATTCTTTTAAGTGTTCAGTATAATTTCTATAGTTTTGTTGTCACGTTGATTCTTTTTTCAGTGACTCCTTAACTATAATTTCCTAATTCTGTTCTGTTTTCAACTGGTTGGATGTTTGGATCAGCAGTGGGACATGGCTCTTCTGTGCCCTTGGTGCATTTCCTGCTGAAGACATGAAATAGCTGGTTTTAAAAATCATTAATCAAATTTAAAACATTTTAATCTATGCCACTGGTGCAAATCCAGGTGAGGTCAAGAGACTAACTGTCTCAATGGTTAAGTAATAGGAAACAACATCATACCTCCAGCTTATTCATGTGAATCTTTAAAGGGTCAGGAAACTAAGGTCGAGACCTTAAAATAAAAAGATTTTCCAATTCAGCCACTGTTTTAAAGTCAGGTTATTACTTTCTCATATGTTTACATACTTTGTGTTGATCTATAAATTTTGAAAAAGAATGGTATGAACATTTTATGTGTAACCACTGATACAGCACAATATTCATCACTCTAAAAGAAGGTGCAAGAGATGATTTCTCCAAACAATCCCTTTCCTTGGGCCAGCATCTAAGAAAAATACAGAACATGCACCATATGTCCTGGTGGCCTATACTATTATCCATCCTTGCCACCCCAGCATTGCCAGAGGCCTCCTGAGAACCCTTTCTGGGTTACACTTCCACTCATGAGTAGGAACCTTGTGATTGTCCTATTAGTGGGAGGTGAAATGTGTTTTTCTTACAGTAAAAGGTTATTACTCCTTGCATTGCACCAATATTTGCAAGGTCAAATTTGTCTATTAAGCAAATAACCTGTGTCTGTGAGATTACAAGATGAGAGAAGCTGTTAACTCTTCCACTTGGTAACAAACTACATCACAATTTAGCTCATTCCTGTTTGCAGTATGGGCATTTGCAGCAATGACAGGCATGTGGAAAGCTCCAAAGGAAAGGTGGCCTTGACAGACATCCATGCATACAGCTCTCTCCCTCTCTGCCTCCTCCCACTCAGCTGCCTACTGTGGTGCAACTTTTGAAATGGCACCATATGCTCTAGGATAAAACTTCACATATATTCTTAGAAACAACAACATCTGGAAGAGTGAAATTTATTGAACTTTCATGGTATGACTTTGATGGCTATGGTAGTGACAACCATTTGAGTTGCCTCCAATTCAAACCCATTGCAGCCTTTTTTTCTTTTACTCTCATATCTGGTTAGACCAGAAAAGCAAAAGTTCCTTTCCCATCATCCTTCCCATGATAAAGGTTATAGCAAACCCCTATATTCTCATTATTTAATGCACAAAGTAGGTCTATCTGGCTTATCTTTTCTTCATCTGAGATTTCACATGTTACTGTTTTGCTGCTCAGTTGAAGAAATGTTTCTGTTTCCATAAGTCTTTGGAAAAAATGCTCTGTAGATGTCTCATCCAGGACATGTTGGACAACTGTGGTTTTTTGCATTATGCAGACACACAATTTTTTGTCCAGACTTTCCCAGACAGAATTCAAGAAGTCCTAGGCAGGGAATTTCCAGACTGAAGTATATCCTCAGCTTGGTAAAAAGGTTTGAACCCATCACTAAGGAGTAGTGGAGGTCCTGCAGATCCCATGATAAGGATTATCTTTTGATTTATCATCATTATATTTTTGTCCAATCACCCTTTGAGCCGGTCCTACTCCTTTTTTAGTCCCACCTTGAAAAAGATACACCATATATTTTGCTGTAGTTACTCTAATCTGAAAAAGTAGGCTTTTCTTGAATAGCAGTACACTATAAAGGGGTTTCCTTTCTTTTAGAATAATCTGAAAATGGGGCCAGCCAAAGGTAATCTTGATGCACCCAGGTGCCAATTCTTCTGAGTCACTGCAGCCCTTACTGCAGCATACAACCCATCTGAGAGCAGAACCAAAGTCTTTGAGATAGGTTTGCAATATGTGTGACATCTGACTACAAATGCAGTGCCATTGATTCACTACTAGTATGGGTGCCTGACAAAAATAAATGAATCTTAGCGTGACTCCATGAGTGGTGTTGACACATTCAATTGTCTGTGCTTCGTTTGCTGCAAAACAGTAGCTATTTTAGAAAAGCATTTGATGAGTTTAGCATACACAAAGAGTAGACAGATTTAAAAGACATCTTACTGGAACATTCTATTTTTGAGATTTCACTTTGACAAAACTGCCTCATTAAGGACTTGGATATGAAAAGCAGGAAAATGCTTTTGGATCTCATGTAAACTAAATTCAGAATTCTGATGAGCTGAATCAGTTCTTTCCATACATTATTTTCCTTTATCTGTATTTCTCCTTGTTTCCCTGTAAGAGATGACATAAAACCTTAAGGTATTTATATCTTGATTAATAAGCAAGACAACTCCAAACTGTATGAAATAAGGAAAAAAGAGGAACGAGAAGGTAAGTATTTTGAACCCAAATTAAATGATAATTTTTTGGAATGAACTAACCACAAATGATCATCATAGGTTGTGGCCAAGAGTGAAAAAATGACACTTGCTTCTGCAGTAAACCTCGCTGTGTTGTTTGCTCTGACTTAGTAGAAGCACTACAACTACTGAAATAGATCCTCTAAGGAAGAAAAGGATACTGTATGGCAAAGGGCAGCTGCAGCCTCCTGCCAGCTTGGCTGAAGGCAAATTCACCAACAAGCATTGTCAAGTACTGGGTTTCAGCTCTGAACAATTTGACAGTGGCTTTCAGAGGGTTTGTCCACCTTCAGACATGTGCAGCTATATCAACAAATAAAATTCAGGCAAAAAGCAAGTGGCCATGGCCTCTCCAGTCTTGTCAATCCTGATTTAGGACATTTATGCCATATTTATCGTATAAAGTGGTTGGCTTGTAATCAAATTGCATACAATGGGGCACGTGAGACTCCTTGTACCCATAATTTCCTTTGTTCTTTGATAAATGAGTCCTGGAATAAACACCCATTATTCATGTGATAACCACATGACTGGTGTTTCAAGCTCATGTGCATCATGCCCACTGGGTCACTCTGCACCTTTGTGGGTTTGTTTTCTAGAGTTCTTGGCCCAGCTGTGGCTCAAGCCTTTACTTTCTTTGGAGCCTGTACCAAAGTACTGTTGATTTGGTTAAGGGGCTGAGTGCACCCACCACACCCAGAAATATTATTTTGTTGTGATTCATAGACTACATTTATAAAACTAGTTATGTGCACTGTCTTTGATGCCTAGTCAGTGATCGTATGAGAAGACTTGGTGCCTGTTCCTTTTCTGTGAGTTTGGTTGGTTTTCTGCTCTTCAAGAATAAAATCAATACCTTATTTGCTGTTTCTGCCTATACATCTTTGCATTGTAGGCCAGCAAAGAGGGTTACCACCTGTGTGACTACAAAATTACCAAGTGATGCAAATGGCATGGCACATTTGCAAGCCATTGCATGCAGTCATATTAAATGCAAGAAGATTTTAATATGCATCCTTTGTGTATTATTAAGGTTTCATATGTTTTTTGTTTAGACAGGGGTAAAAACAGTAGGATGCATTTTGTAGTAGATCACTTAGTCTTGCTCTAGAACTCTTTCTTACCTCAGCTTCATATCAGATGCTTCTTAAACTTCCAACATAGTCAGACTGTGATCAGACTGTTGTTATCTTCCCCAGTTAATGATAGTTCAAACAGAAAAACACAGAAAAATAAGCTTTCCAGTAAAAAACCTTTCTTTTTTGTATTTGTATTTGCATTTCCATGATAGTCTTTAGTCCTGTATGTACTTACCTTCCATCTGTCCCTCTGCACAGCTTATTTGAAATGCTGGTGTAACAGCCGTTGCTTGAGTATTAAGGTGTATCACCATCATTGTATTTATCCTGATGGAAGATTAGCCACTCTTACTCTGGTTTTACAGAGAGAAGGGTAACAGAGCTGCTGGCTGCATCACGACCAGCTGATGGATGCTGTGTTATTATAGTTTCCTGATTAAGGATCTGTCACGGTCTCCTTGGCTCCTGCTGAAGCAGCATATGGACACACACTTGGATTTCATATCAATAGAAGGACAGGCCATTCAGCTGGGACCTGAAAGTTCAAAAGTCTTTCAGCTCTCCAGTCAGACAGTGGCTGATATCTGGATTTAAACCTAGAGTTCCAAGTGTGCCAGGGAGCAAGCTGTCAGCTGTTCTGGATGTGTAAGGCTTCCAGGTCCTTCTTGTTTAGAGAGTTTGTACTTTGAGGAAGTAAATAATTATTCTTAAGTCAGAGGGTGAATAACCAGGCATGACTGACTATTCAAGGTATTAAAGAACTCATCTGGGAAAAGGGAGACCTGGGTTCTAATCACAGTTTTAATCAACATTTAAGCTAAAACTGGAACAGAGACTAGAAGTAAAGTGTTTCTGTTTCCAGATCCTTGCTTCTAAGAGAACCATATTAATGACCTAAATAAATTTTTTCTCTCTCCCCGACTCAACTGAAATCCTTCTTGTCCCTTTTGAAAATGTTTTTTGAAAATGTTAGCATTTCATGTTCTAGTGTTGCTGTATCTAAAAGATGGGATTTATAGCTGCAAGTGCATCACTGCTTCATCCTATTCCACTCTTCTTGCCCCCCATATCCTCTCTCCACACCTGATCCTCACTCCTCTCTGGCACTGCACACATCAGACTCCTCTACCAGCCAATGCATTTCACTCCTATGGCAAAAATTTGTGCAGGATTTAATACGGTCTGGCAGAAAACTCACTCACAGATGGGTCTGAGGAGTGCCAGAGACAGCACAGCAATCAGTGTGAATGGGAGGAAGGGGCCAGTTAAAACTTGGAAAGGGGAAAGGATCTTCCTCTTTGGTTTCTTTTATTGGCATCCCAAAACAGACTGATTGTGTGAAAAAGGTGGTATTTCTGACTACGCTAAAAGTTTGCATGGTCAAACCCTTGTTCCTTTCACCTAGTTTTTTTAGAAAAATTGGTATTTTACCACTTAATACTAAACTTATCTCATATTTAATTGCAATATTTTAAAATTGTTGTGTATTTTTCTATGGCTGTAACTGCTTATCAAATTTGAAACAGGCATAATTTGAAATTGTATTTTACAACATGTAACTTATTCATCTAGAAACGGGAGTTTCAAGAAGTTACTTAGTTAACAATATGCATATTTATTGTGTAATTCTGATGTATCAGTTTTTGCTTGTATGCATTGAAATGTTTGGAAATTAACTGAGATTTATTATCCATCTTTTAAAGATCAAGAAACTTAGTCAAAACTACAAGAGTCCAGAAATTTTCCATCCCAGTTCAGGAGCTGTTTAGGCAAGCTGAGTCTAAAAACCCCTCAGAGAAGACAATACGTTGGTGCTAGGAGGACCTTTCTGAATGTTTGTCATATTCTCAAGCTAAATTCAAAATACAGCATTGTACCAGCAACTAAGAAGAAGAAAAAAAAATGTTGTTGATGTTGTTATTATTATTATCTCCAGCTGAAACCAGGACAATGTTTTACTACATTGTCTCTCTAAAATCAAAAAAACTGCAATGTCATTGTCAATTTCCATATTGGCTAAAAATAATTCATTTTCAGACTTGCATACCGCCAAAATAAAGCATTCTTTTTCATTCTCAGCAGCCAAGAACTCAGCCTGTCTTTTGACTTTGGTCCTGCAATTTCAAAATGCTCACTCTGTGGCAGTGCAGTTTGTTTCTGCCAGGTAGCTTCCACTCTGATAACAGTATTAGCATCCCGACACCCATCAATCTAGCAGATTAGTCTCCCAGAGCAAGAATTTGTTTCAGCCATTTATACAGTACTGTACATTTTATTGAACAAGAAATTCCCAAGCTACATTTACTGCAGAATTTTCCAGTTCTTTATATGAGATGTATTAACTTCACTTTGTAGATTAGTTGAGTAGTGGGTTTTTGGGAAACCAACAGGAAAGCTTTCTGCTGATACATTGGAATTTTATCCTTTCCACCTGTTCTTTCCACCAGTAAGTAAAGCCAGTTGACCTAGAACTTCAAATTCAGTATTTAAATAAAGCCAAGTAGTTCATATTTGTTTTACTTAGGATCCCACCTCACTATTTGAAAATACATTTTTCTTAACTGTGAACTGAGTGCAATTCTTCCTTAGTTTTGGAAGAGATTGTTTACCATTCATTTTCTGTGTATTCAGGAGAATATCTTCATATCTCTGTAACTCCTTTTCTGTCTTCAGTGATCAGGCTGCAGTATAACTGTTAAAAACTGCTAAGTATAGAAAAATATCTGTTTAGTAGGGGAGACCTCTGAAGGATTTTCATCTTTATTTTGTAGAAACAAACTGGATTTTTTTTTTGCTTTTACTATTACATTGCTAGGAATAAGGGAGGTAGCCTTCCAAGGAGGAAAAACCCTGGTATTTCCTCACTGTATCATCAGTTATACAAATAAGATGCCTTCAGAGATGCCCACATAAGACATCTTCTAAAATATGCTCTGTATATTGATACAAAGTGTAATTAATGTTGGAATTTAAATACAGTTGTATGAGATGAGCTGTTGTTTTATCTAACACAACAGGTTCTGGTAAGGCCAAATGCTGTGTGCAATCCTGAGTTTTAATTATGGATAGGTTTTCACTATCAATTCATATCAATTCATCAATTGGTGGTAAATTCATACAAAGCTGTTCTTGACTGTGGAACGGAATTTTGTAATGACAGATAGAAATTTACAAGTTTGAAGGTACTTTTGTGCCCTTCATTGCTTAGGTCTTTTAGGGATTCTCTAAGTCTTGATAGATACTGTTAGAGACCCTGTTGCACAGTGCAGAGTAGAACATACACACATGCCTTAGGGTGTGAGGTGGTACTGCACCCAGGCTGCCTGATTACAGCAACAGCTCACATATAGTCTAGATTATGAAAAATAACATTTTCTTTTCCATGTCTGATAAATTTCACTGGGATCCAATTGAGCGTGTGGTTAAACTGGATGTTACTGGTGCTTCTACCTCTCACAGCTGTGTTTCCTCATCCCCTCTTTGGCACTGGCTCTACCAACTACATACACACAGGCAGCACCAAAGTCACCAAATTGCACCAATGCAGTAATTTTTTTTTTTTTGGTAGTTCAATATTCAGTTGTATCAGTGAGTTGGTATAATTAATGATGAAAGGAATTAGAAAAGGTTAGAAAGAAAGAAGGAAAAGGTGTTGGAGTGGAAAGATAGGCTTGTCCCCTTCCTTGGCAACATAATGTGAAACTTTACCTCTAAGAAACCTTATGACAGTGGTGTTATTTTTAAATGTAGAACTGTGAGAGAATTATTGCTGTAATGTGAAACTGCACTCTATGCACTCTGACTGTGTCCTCTCTAACACACAGCTCCTATGACCCTTCTTGGTTTAATCTCTTTATCTTCTAATTGCCCAGTTTTCTTTTGTTGTGGGAGTTCGGATTTACTTCTAGGATGACTTGCAAGCTGTGACTCCCTTTTCACTCCACAGACCCTATAAATGGAGGATTTTTGCAAGTGCTTGGCCTCTTTACTCTCCCTTAATTCAAATTCTAAAATGAGATTCTTTACACCTTTGAGCAGAACAGTTACCATCTGCCTTCCTAAATCAGTAAGGCTCACTTCAGTGAACTAGAAATCTGTACTCCACTCTTATGACTCTTGGAACCATAGAATGTTGAAAGGCATCTCTGGACATCATCTGGTCCAATTTTCCTGCTCAAAACAACTAGGGAAGGTTGCTCAGGGATGTATGCAGTTAAATTTCAAATATCTCCAAGGATGGAGACTCCACAACCTCCCTGGGCAGCCTCTTCCCAGTGCTCAGTCAGCTTCACAATAAAACATCTTTTTCTTATGTTTAATCATCCTGTACTTCAATTTGTGTACTTGTCCTTTCACTGAGCACTGCTGAGAAGAGTCTGGCTCCATCTTCCCCATCTCTCCCATATGAGAGATGTTGCAGCCCCTTAATGATCTTCATGGCACTGTGCTGGACTCTTTCCATCACGTCCATGAGTGTCTTGTAGAAGGGAGCCTGGAAGTGGACACAGCACTCCAGGTGTGTCTCACCAGTGCTGAACAGAGGGAAAGGATCACCTCCCTCAGCCTGCTGGCAAGGCTCTGCCTAGTGCAGCCCAGGATGCTGTTGCCTCTCTTTGCTGCAAGAGTGTATTGCTGCGTGTGTTCATCTAGTTGTGCCTCAGCTCTCCCAGGTGTTTTTCTAGCCAAGCTGCTTTCCAGGCCCTGAGCTCCCACCCTGTCCTGGTACCTGCAGTGAGCTGAAGGCCCCATGCAAGTCTTCAATTTAAAGATGGGGGAAAATACTTAACGAAAGTCTTTTCCTTCTTGTTCTTTGGGTTATTGAAATAGATTTTCAAGCATGATGATGATACTCTGGAGGCAAACACTTCTTTAAATACTCACAAGTAAGAAAAACAGAATAACAGCAGCACTTAGCTGTTCTGTGTCTCAGAGTTTAGACATTTCTGACAAAAATTATTCTCTGAATGTATTCAGGGATATATTATACATAAGTTCTAGAGGCTTTTTAGGCAAGAGTGTTTTCTGCCTAATAAAGTATTAAATAGCACTTTGTATTTCTTTAGCTGGCAAATAGATATAAACATGCTTGGTTTCAAAGGGAAAGCCTGTCTGATATACTGTATAGGATCAGGAACACTTTCATGAATAAGCCAACTGATCCCAACACAACAGTTCATGTAAATGCTTTTCAGTTTTAGAGAAGACAGCAGAGATGGCAGCCATGGTTATTTGATCACAAATCATGTGATAGATTAGTTTCCCTGCTCCTGGAAACTGAATCTCAGTTTGATTTCCAGCATTCCTGGCTGGGGAAAAAAAAATGAGAAATTGACATGACATTTCAAAAATATAATCAAAAGAAAAAAAATAGCTCAATGTTTCCTTCAATGTGCCTAAGCCAAACTCTTTCTCAGATTTTGATTTCTTAGTTCTGAAATATTTGGACAGGTGCTACTTGACTCAGACTGAAGGGTTACCTCTGCCCAGTTCTTTGGGACCATGCACAGCAGCACTCTGTGGCCAGATTGTTTGATCCTGAACAGCACTACAGGAGTGCTTTAACTGTTGAGATGTAGGATACCTAATATCTTTTGTGTTAGGCACTGGCACACCATTTTCAGAGAAAGGGACTCGCTGGGGATCACACAGTTGTTTTTCCCACCATTCTAACTGGCCTGAGTATGGGGCAGAGTAACTGGTGTACATTAATGGGGCTTGGTGTACATTAATGGTCAGGATTATGATTATGGCTCTAAGGAAGGGAAATCTAAGACATGCAGTAAGACTAGTGCTCAGAAGAGGTTGCTAGTGTAATTTAAAGTAAGGCTGAAAGCAAAAGAAACTCATTGTTTCTTAAATCTGCATTTATCATTTTTACAAGATGGTTGGCAGATCTTTTATTCTTACTTTTTCGTCCTTCTTTTGCATGTACATGATAGTGCATGGCAGATTTTTTCCAGTTATGAAACTCAAGAGTCACAGTTCTGATGGATCTCAAACAAAGGACCTAGTGTGGGCCAATAGAGAGCTAAATACATCTTGCTTCTTTCAGATGGGTAAAAGAAATTCTATGTCAGCAATTAATTCTCACTTTTTAATGCAAGGTCTCAAGGAGCTGTGTGAACTTTACTTACAGAGGTTTCATCTACCTTTAAGTGGTAGGTACAGCTGGTAAAACAACTTTAGGTAAATAAGGCAAAATTTTTCATAGAATGTTTGGAATGTACATGTCCTCCAAACATCTCAAAAATGGGCAAGTTGTTTAAATTTCATTTTACAGTTGAGAAAACTGGGAAGGGAAAGTTCAAATGACTTATACAATGTCATATAGATAAATAATTTTGAAAGTGTCTTGAATAAGTTCAAAACTTCTGTTCCGTTTTCTTTCCTATGGACAGTTTTTACATAAATAAATGTGGACTAATAAATATAACTATTCCACATTTATTAAAGAAAAAGGGATTTTAAATATGCCCTACAGTCTTAAGAGAAGAAGAGGCTTCCCAAATCAGAGCTTGGGTTGAAATGGATTTGGGTAATACAGGCAAATCAAAATATTGGTTATATGTCCACAAAGATGTAGGGTGCCCTTTCCCACCAATGTTATAAAACAGATTAGTTGTTTCTGACTATTTTTGCTCATCTTGAGAGCAGAGGGAAATGCTGGAATGGGAATATCTTTCCCTCATCCATTCACACAGCACTGTAAAAGAAAGCAAGACTAGTTCCAAGCATTTCAACAATTTTATGAGAGGTTTTCTTTTTTAGGTGTTCTAGTTCTTCTTCATCAGACTTATCCCCTTTCAGAATTTCCTGGAAAATTATGTCCACTATTTAACATTTAAAAATTTTGAAAGCCCAAACTAACTAGACTAATGGCATTTTTCATTTGTTTCCAGAAGGTTATGGATTATGGAGACCTAGAAATGAGGAAACAGGCTACCTGCTTTGCATGTCCCAAAGGAGAAGATAGGGAGCTGTGGAAAGGGAGTTATGATACAATTGCTCTGGAGTAATGGAGCCTGTGATCTGCTTGAAGGTAGAAAGGAAAGAACCAGGAGAGGAGGACAGGATTAAGAATTAGAGAGAAGAACGTCATGAAGACAGTATGGAGATGTTATAGTCACACAGTCAAAAGACTGAGCAAGAGAAAAAGACAGCGATGTAACAACTGAAAATGGCTGTGGAGGGAGAGGTGAAGGGATGGCAAAGAAGTGAAAGTGGAGAGTTCTGCTATTGCCTTCTGGACAGAAAGTAATGTGAAAGGGAAGCGGGCAAAAGAAGGTGGTTAAAACCTAGAAAATGTCTAAAAATGTAAAAGAGGCTACAGTGGTTGGAGACATGGGAATCTTACCATAACAGTAATTTTTACTTTGGCCCTGTGATTTGTAAAAAATATTTTTAGCTTTTGTGACTGGAAGTACATTATTTCATACTGATGGCATAGAGGATCTGCTTCTAAAGTTACTGCAGCAGTATATGAGAAGCAGTTTCTTAAGTTATCCTTTCTCTTTATCATGCTCTACGGCAGATGCAAGCATCCATTTGACACAGTAAAGGAAAAAGACATACATGAGGATTTATCCCTCACTGATTCCTTCAAGAATTTCGATGGATTTTTCTTTCTTAAGAAAAACCCTTGTTAGAGCATTTTATATGGAAGTGTGTGGATGCTTTTTAGTAGTGATTAAACCATGCCTGACAGCTATGAAAAGCTTTTTTAACTGAGGTAGCATGGGTCATTTTGCCTTTATTTTAAGGACAGAAACAGATTTTACTATCTATCCATTTAGTGCTTTTTTCGTCTTTAGAAGAGAATTTTTTAACAAGATTCCAATATGGAGGACTGTTTGCTATACAAAGAAGCAAAGTCAGAGGGTGTTTGGCACTGCAAATTAATTTTCTTCTAAGACATAAAATCAAAATCATGATAAGGTGAGGCATGTACACAGCATGGAGCCAGATCCTAGATCAGAAACAAGTAACTATAAAACATGAATGATTTTTTATGAAAGAAATATTCTGAAACAACTAGCAGTGTTCAAAGTGGAGATTATCAGAAGAGCCTTGTTCCCACCCAGAGCACGAGCTTTGATCTTTAATGATGTGCCTGATTCACAGTTCAGTGTTCAATAGTCAGGAGCCTGCTCACTCCGAGGGCCCCTAAACAACACACGGCCCGAGCAGCTCGCATCAGGCCCAGCGGCCATTGCAGAGATGAGCTTCCTACTCCCTCTAGTGCAGCAACTGTGCATTCAGGCACTGCCTGCTACTGCTTTTAAAAAAGGTTCCGTGATAAAAAAAGTTTAAGAGTAACAATTTCCGTGCTAGAAACGGAATCAGTTTGTGTGTTGGTTTACAAAGAATTCAGGAATACTGTCAAAAGAACAATATTTTTGTCAAGTGATTTGACTGTTGTGATCTTTAAAGGTGTTCATTAGCCTAAAAGGTGAGGTATCCCGGCTAAAATCAGATCTGAATAGTAATGAGGGGCTGGAAGTTAGAAGTTATGTTTCTAAGGTGCCATAACTTGGCAATTACAAGTCAGACGCAGATATCTCAATTCTCTGTACAGAAAGCAGAGGAGAGACCAAAGCTGCAGCAGGTGGACTGGGGAGCTGCCTGCAAGTAGCAAATATGGATTTGGATTTTTAGGAAAGAGAAAAAGTACTATGTGAGAGTTAGCACCTGTCTCTCACTTCCCTGTGCTTATGCTGGCATCACTTGTGTAAGTGGAGATAGAGCACTTCTGTATGAAGATGAGTAAATCTGTTTTCCTAGTTAGTTCTGGACCGTGCAAGGTCAGGATAGTAAATTAAAAGAGCTTCTAAAAGGTGATACAAGTGCCTGGTAGTAGCTCTAGGTTCCCATTGCATTCAGACTTTTGAAGACCCTGCTCTCTGATAATGCTACTATCAATACCTTCCCTTTCCACAGCACCTGCAACCGTAAAAAAGCCCCAGAATTGGTAGTATGGCAGAGTGGGCCCCAAGAGATCTCTAGGAAAAGCCAAATGGTTTTCTAGGGAAACCATTTCCTTTCTTTATGTTCTGGCCATACAGTTTATATGGACAAAAATTTGTATGGAAGAGGTATGATGGAAAGTATTGATACCCTTGAACTGCCAGAAATATTTTACATTTCAAATTGAATTGGTTCAATGTTATTATATTCTTTCCCTTCCTCAGGTTATTTCTTGTGTGCTTCTTCATAATTCTATTCCAATCAAATCTTTTTTTCTACTCCAAATCAAACTCCTGTCATCTCCCTGACATCTGGTGGCTGTCTACTGTGGACACAGCAGGGACAGACAGATCTTATTTTGCCATTAGCTGTGACCTTAAAGGTGATGACATTTGCTTTCCCTTCTATTTTTAAATAATCCCTTCTCAGAGTGTTTCTATAATTTATGTATTTAATTCCTTCGTAGAGATCTATTTCTGAGTGCTTAGTATCATCTGAGACATTTTAAACATATATTCTGTTAAATAAATTATCTCCAACAAAGATCACACATCAGGCATTGGCGACACAGATGATCTAACTGTTACAAGATGCTTTGCTTGACTGCTGTCTCCCCAGCTACTGTCAGTAAAAGGGACTCCTTTACCCCATTCTCCCTTACAATAAATATTTTATTACCTGAGTCACCTGTTGTGCCACCTTTAAGGACTTGCCCTGGAGGGTGTGGGGATATGACTCCCAAAGGTCCCTGTGCATAGCACTTCACTGGAATTCACTACCATGAGGGAGTCAAGGTGAGATGGGCAATCTTAACTCATCATCAGGCATGGCTTTTGGACAGCAAAACAACAAAACCAGACTTTTTTAGTTATAATGTTGTGGTGATCATCATTGTCTAACTTCCAAAAAGAGACAACATCTTTTATTAGATCATGTGAGATCCCTGGAAAAAAAACCTGATGGATTTTAGACCACATAATTTAATAACTGGAAACCTGACTTTGGGAACAATTTCACAGATGTGGGAGATGAACATTAAAACAATAAAACAAGCTAGAAAATTGAGAGCTTCAGTTTGGCAGCCATGTTCCTTTCCACCTGCTTAGCATCTCTCCAAGAATTCCTTATGTGTGCTCCAGATTTCTCCAAGTGAGGGGTTGTTCACAGCAACAGCACATTTGCAAGTTTGTAATTTCAGTTCTCAATGACTTCCATTTCAGGTTGTGGATTCAGGTTTTAGAAAACAAATGCAATTACCTAGATGGCTGTATTGGAGCCAGGCATCTGGACCGATTCCTCTCTCCAGATCTTTTTTACTCAGGTAGGAATATGGCACCTATGCCAGTGACAAAGATGGTTCTCATCACTGTCAAGAAAAGCTGGAGCTGAATGAAACAATTGCGTGTGCAGACAAATTAAATCATGTAGCTTGGGAAAGATATCTGGGACTATTGAGTGTAACCATAAACCTACCACCACCATGTCCACAACTAAACTGGGTCCCTAAGCATCATATCTACACACCTTTTAAGTACCTCAAGGGATGGTGACTCAACCACCTCCCTAGGCAAGCAGTTCCAATGCTTTATAATTCTTTCCTTGAAGAAATATCCAATCTAAACCTCCCCTGGTATGATTTGAGATCATTTTCTCTCATCTTATCACTTGTTACTTGAGAGAAGAGACTGATGCTTACCTGCCTGCAACCTCCTTTCAGGTAGTTGCAGAGAGTGATAAGGTTTCCCTTGAGCCTTCTTTTCTCCAGGGTAAACAACCCCAGCTTCCTCAGCCACTCCTCACAGAACCAGTTCTCCAGACCCTCTACCAGCTTTGCTGCCTTTCTCCAGACACACTCCCAACACCTCAATGGCTTTCTTGTGAATAGAAATATTAAAGCATAGTGATTGTCCTGGTGTAAGTGGTCTGGTAGAAGGGGGAGGTGGGCAACTTGCTGTCACAAATTGCTAGTTTTTGTCTAGATCTGTTTTCTGATTTGGCTGAGCATGAAGCTGCATGAACACTGCATCCAGGTGATGAGAAGAACTGACAGGAGAAATGGTTCCTTTTTAGTAAAAGTCAACTTTTGTCAGCCTATAAAGCCTGTGCAGTCATGCATGTGGAGTCCAGTGCACGGTAAGTCACAAGTAAGTCTGTTTGGTCCTTAAATGTCTCCACTGAGAATGCCAAAAAAAGTGTACAATAAATGCTATTATTTTGGTCTCTTTTACATTGTCACTATTTTTCCAGTATCTAGCCAGATGTTAACAAGTCATTGAGACTTCAAAAGTTACCAGGTAGAAGTTATTTTACTTTCTTAAAAAATGCTTTTCCGCAACTAAAAATGGCTCAGTATATATTCTGCACTTTTTTCCAAGCTAGTGGTTAGCATAAGGTTGTTACAATATTTGAATTCTTTGTGCAGTAGGTGTCATCTGGCTTAGCCAGTGGGCTATGAAATATACACTGTTTAGATGGTTTATCTTGAGCTGGTCCCACCCCAGTACAACACAGGCAGTAACTCTGTGCTGTTCTGAACATCCATTATACATTTTCTTCCTTGCCACTCTCATTACCTGACAGGCTCATCCCTTTTGGTGGTGTGTTTTTTTTTTTAGAGCCTGAGAAAAACTTGAAAGTCTCATAAAAGTTCTGTAAAATGTCGCTCATTTTCCTGTGTCTTCATTGAAGACTGTGGCCAGATGTTTAAAATTAAAAGGATAGCATACATCTACAAATCCAGGTGTCCCCAAAAACCTCAGGTACTTCACATCTCAAAATCTGGGCCATGATTTCTATATTTATGAGATTCAAAATTCCCTCTGAGTTTTTAACAAAACTAAATTGTATTTTGCTGCCATCAGAACCCACTGTGATAAAGTGAGATCTGATAAAGCACTAGGAAGTTTTCTCTTTGTGTATAAATATTTATGTATGTAAATAGGTGTATGGTTAATTATAACTGACAAGAACAGACTGACACAAACTCAGATCCTCTGTCCCCATGGACAGATACAAGTTGCTTGTTGAAGTGTTGTGGCATATCTCATGGGCTGTGTACTGAATCATTGATTAAATGCTGCAGCATGTGGATAGCTGAAATGCCAGTGACTCTTGAGCAGCGAGGAAGGAAGGAATGTGCACTGAATAAGAACACAGAAGGATCATCTGGTTTATATTTCTTGATATTTCATGAATTGGTCAAGAGCTGAAAGGTTTCCCTTACTAAAATTTGAACAGAAACCTGTACTCAAGATTTCACAGGCTGTCTAGCTCACACACACACACAGAATAGAATCTCTCATTCAGGAAAGAGTTAGAAAAGGATTTAGTAAGAAGATAGGACAAGCTGCATTTGACAGGCACAGGACAGTTTGAAAACAACCCTCAAATCTGACTCTTTCAGCACAGGCAGACTCCCTGAATCTGCTTGTATTTTTGGAAAGCATTTGCATATAGCTGACACTTTTGAATGAGGCTTATATATTTTTTGGTTTCTGGGTTTTTTTCACTCCTTTTGTTACTGTGTGTTTTGTTTGCAGTTAAGATTGTGTCTCTTCTGCCAGGTATATCAGCAGAATTCTGTTGTACTTCTGCTTTTCCCTTTAATAGACTTATAATGTTACTTGAAGGGAAAAGAGCTGTTTAGATTAAATTTACAGTGCTCCTCAAAATCAGAAGTGTCTGTATATTTAATTAATATCTATATATATTCAATAAAAATATGAATAAATGTGTAATCATGTGTAGCTGAAAACACAGAATTCTTCTGCATGACATTTTTGGGACATAGAGGAAAGGTATTTCCTTTCAATACTTCAACTTGTTTTTCCAGCATGGCATCACATGCTGCTTATGCACACCTTGAAACAGTAGTGTTTTTAAGTGTGCTACATTTTTGGGGTTTTTTTTTGTCATTTCATGATGAAAGGCTGCATAGTTTCTAATGTGCCAGAGCATGATAAAAACATACCACCATCATTATACCTGTTTTCTGCAAGACATTCCTTTATTGGATGAAGGCTGTTAGATTGGCATTTTTTGAATAATAGCGTGCCATCTTTTGGAGAGAAGCCTCAATTTTGTCTTTGAAAACTTGCTTCAAGAAAACCTGGAAGAAAAAATATCATGCCAAAACATGCACTAGCATGAAGTTTTTCCTAGAACTGAACCTGTGAAACTGTTTTGAAATGCCTTGTTCAACTGTACTGCATGCATGTGTAATATAAGTGGATGCAAGGAACGAGGTAGGTAATTTGCCTTAAGGCTGGTCTTCTGTTTAGAAGCAGAGATATCTACTGACCAAGTGCATGGCAGTTTCCCCTCCCCTTTCCCATATGTTTTATTTCTACATGTGGCATGAGACAGGCTCACCAATTACTTTTCTGAAATAAAATAGAACTAAAAGACCTCCAAGCTACAAAGTCAGCTCATGCTCTTAAATATCCAATGTTTTGCCTACACTGGGTTAGCAATCTACATGGTCTCACATACAAAGAAATTGTTATCTGAATGCTAACAAATGTAGAAGTGCCTGACAGAAAAGAGAAATTACACTGCAATTGTTGTTCAGTTTTGTAGTAATTAACTAGAAAGATGTCTCTTACAAATTTTTGCAGCTTACTGGCAGGTGTATTCCTCTACTGCAAAGACAACATTAATAGGTTCTTTTTTTACTCCAGTGGAAGGCTTAAGTATAACAGCTTGCACCTTCAGACTTTGCTGAAACCCTAATGAGCCTAGAGGGGCAGAGTAACTCACGTGTTATACTCCAACAAAATTCACTCGTCAAAAAGCCAAATGGGTACTAAATGCTAAAAATTATTTGCAAGGATGATGAAAGTGCAGTGACTTTGTGGCCCCTATTCTAAAGCCTTTCTTATTGCAATCTATACTTTGCACTGCACACCTTATGTAAATTGGGCTGTCAGTCTGTCTTTTTTGTGCCCTTCCTGAAAGTCCTTGCTGTGCTGGGTTCTTTGGGTCACTCCCTTAGGTACAGTAATTTTCAATTCAATCTCCCATTTGTGCTATTGCTGCTACAGGGGAATTTGCTGCCATGCTTTTCCTGCTTTCTTCTCTTGTTACCCATTTATAGTCCTATCAGCATATTTCTTTTTATGTTCCTGTGTCAAGGTAGTTGATGGCAAAAGCTTTTATTTTCTTTCTAGTCCCTATCTTCATATTCGTTTGCATGTAGCCTGTCTGCTTCTATTACATAGCTCTCTTCTAGACCTTAGCCTCTTCTGCTATCTTTAATGTATAACCATTCCAAATGACCTGCATTCCATTGCAACTTGAATATTGTACCGCTGGATTAAGGAGCCTTAATGAGTTCATAGAATCGTATTGTCTTGTGCATAATTTACTTAAATTGGAATCCATGACAGGAGACGCATACAGGGCAGCTCGCACTGATTTTTCTGTTGACTTTGAAGGTTCCATTTGCAATCTCCTTAACTATTCTTTTTTTTTTTTTTTTTGCATATAGCAGTCCTGAAAAAACTTATGCACTGGGTATAGCCAAAAGGCCTTTTAAATATTACACATTTTAGAAAGATGCATTAAAATATTTCTGTGGAAATTCAGAAATAATTTTCTAGAATAGAAGATTATGCAAAAGTATTTGAAGACTTGTTGGGTCATCCTCCACTTCTTAATTTCACAAAATGGGATTCTCCATTGGCCTGTATAAATCCTACACTGTTTTTAGAGCCAGCTATAAAATGTGTCAGTGTTACTACCTAAATGTCCTCATAGATTTAGTTGCAAATTATTGCTCAAGGGAAAAAGAGATAAAGGCTTATGAAGTAAAATCATTATGTTGGGTGCAGCTGTTGGACTTCACTTGCAGAAACTCAAATTCAACACTGTTTTGACTACAGATTCAGGATTGCAAATACATAACAGCTGAAAAAGGAGAGGGACTGCTTTATGAGATGCCAAGTATTGAATAATAGCAAATACTGCAAATTAGGACTGAGGTTTAATATCAGAATAGGGGCTGTGACTGGAGTAGCTAACCCACAGGGAGTAAGGATAGATGAAACTGAAGAGCATTGGTAAACAAGACTGGAGATACCAGAACTTGATAAGCAGAAGGCAACAGATGAGAACTGAAGCACTGCAGCAGACGTGGGTAGAGGAAGAGAGGAAGAGCCTCTGGACCCCCGACCAGAAGACCAGAGATTGCTGTGAGGTTTTTCAAGATGCATTATTAGAAAGTACAGTTTTGTAATGTCTGCAAGTGAGAAGTACTGGCTACTATAGCTTACATTTAAAGTTTCAAATTTAAGATTTTTAATCCATCCTTTCTGATGGAAGAGGAGGTGATTTCAGTCTCAAAATTGTGAAGCTGGTTGTTGCCGCTCTTGTCTAGTAGCAACAATGGAATACAGAACTTTGAATGATCTTTTTTTTTTTTTTTTTCTTTTAATAGAAAACCTAACTTTAGCTTTAACTCTCCTGCTTTGGACAGTTCAGTCAAACTGTGTAATATCCTCTGAACTAAAATAGCTGTATGTGCTTGAACAGCTCCTTTCTCTTACAGAGGGAATACTTCATACACAGTTTATATCAGCTCTGGTATCCATAAACAGTAAAATCTTACATATTCTTTTATTTTAAAATCAAAATAAGTAGTCATTAAATTTACCTGTTTTAACAATAAAACAAGATGCAAGATATTTTGACAGATTTGACACTAACTATATTTTAAATAGTACCATGTAAGCTTCTCTTTGGTTTCCTTCCAGATAAAAACATATGGAAAAAGTTTTTTATTATTATTTTTAAAACACAAAGATTTTATCATAAACCTGGATTTTTTTCATCCTAAGAAATTTACAGATGTCAGCTGATGGACAACTAGTCAAAACATTATTTTCTCATGTTTGTTGGTATCAGTTTTCTGTGGATAAAAGATACTCTACACATCCTTGGGAAATTTATCACTCTGTTTTTTGTTATGGATGTATTTATAAGGTGTCTTATAAATGATGTGGAGTAATGGAGTTCATTTAAACTCATCAGTACTGCTACACAATCTTCTGTTTATGCTCTGAATATAGTAAGACAATGACCAAATAAGTCACTTTACAAAACCAAAAGACTTCTGTAGTTCGCTTATGTGTGACGTGTGTGCCTGGCTTGCTTGCTACTCATCTCTTTTGTACTGGCCAACTATTAGATTTCACCAAGTAAAGGATTTTGTTTCAGATATTTTGTGAATGCTATTTCAGTTGTAGCAATAGTGATTAAGCTTTTTTCAGGACAGAAGGAAACAGCTTCTTCTTCACTGGCTATGCAGCTCTTTTCTCACTAGAATAGTATTTAGGACATTAGCAACCTTGGGTATTGCATGCTAGTCAACTAAATAAAGCTTATCTTTCATAATGGATTTTAGACCACCTAACATTTTAGTTACATGATATGCTGATTTTTGTACTTAATCCCGTGACATTTTCTGCAAGAATTGGATCACAACATAAAAAGCCATTTCTGATAGATAAGTTAGTCACCATATTCTTTTCTTTCTCCTGCTCTCAAAATGCTCACATTAATTTACTGTATGTATTTGTGAATTTATTTTGGAAAATATTTTCACTACATGAATATCTTGTGAACAGTTTGTTGTGAATATTTATTATCTAACATCTACATTAATTCAGTGTTGGTTAGTCATTTGAGCGGTACAGTTTCTCTACTGAGTTACTTTGCATCTTACAAAGACATTTCACATTTAAAGTATGGTGAAAAATCAAACTCAATATACATTTTGCTACTACTTAAGTTTTTGCTTAAATTCACTATGGCAAATGAAAGTAAACCTTGATTATTTCAAAGCCCAGATAAACATCAGTGACATTTCTCCTCTTGCTCAGGCAGCTCAAGTAATTGCAATATTCTGACCCAGATTCTCCCTGCAGACTCAGGTCAGTACAACTTTCTTCACTTGGTCTTTTACACTGCTGTGTAAAGTCCCTATGGGCTGTGAAGGACTTTTCACAGTCCACTCCAGAAATGGCTTCACTGCAGCAAAACACATTTATTAAATCCTTTGGGATCTTTCCATGTAGGGCCTTGAGATGTAAGATTTCTTTCACATTCTTTGTAACTAAAGAACACAGTCAACCACTCTTAAGCCTAAGAAGGTATTACTCGAAACCAGGCATTTACATATGGATTTATACAGTTCAAGAGAATAGCTTTATTTGTCTATTCTTCATGTCATCTTCTGGTTTCTGTAAAGTCAGTGACAGATGTATACTTAAAACTTTTTAAAATAAATAGGGCTTTAAATTGTTTATTCAAGCATTCATGCTTGATAATTTTGGCTCTATCTTGTCATTGCTTCTGTGTTTTCCTAACTGTAAACACTATAATTCATTCATTACAAGGTGTTGTGAGGGTTATGTAATTGTTTAGAAAGTAGTTTGAGATAATCAAATTAAAGACAATGACAGGAGTGCAAGGCATTTTTAGTGTGATTTCTCTAAATATTGGTCATGGACAGAAGCTATAATAATTTTAATGGACAGTATCTTGAATAAACTTTAATTGAATATACTTTGAACTTTAGTTCAATTGTTAGTGTCTGAAAAAACAGTTCATATTTAGGGACTGTAGATGGGATATGCAGGCTGGTGGTATCTGGATAGCTGTGAAGGATTTCCCCTGAAGACATGGGTGAACAACAGACTCTGTAGCAATGATCCACCTTGCTTCCGAGGTGGCCAAAGTCCTTACTGCCAGCCAGCACTGCTGGTTCATCTTTTAAAGGTTAAGAAACCTTTTCTTGGGATGGCAGTGAGAAATTAGCACCACCTTGGAGTTGTTTTCTAGATGTTGGAGGAACCAATAGGGAGGGCAGAGTAAGGAATCTGGCAGCAAAGGGGAGGGAACCAAGTACTGAATGGGAAGAATCTGGTGTTCGCATTTTCAGTGGAAGGCTTTCACAAATGAATAATTGGGAGGGAGAAACACATCTTGGCATTTGAAGTCTGAAGTATCTCAGGATACCAAAGGGTGCTCAGACATCCAGAGAAAAAATTTTCTGCATAAAAAATGAATTCTGGAGCTACTGATTACTTCACATCTGAAATTCTGTCAGCAAGAGCATCAGAGCAAAAATATATCAGTGCTCTCGTAAAGTCACTAAATATTTTGTATTAATGAATAAAATCTCCTGATGTTTTCAGCTGATATATTCACTGCCTTCTATTGTCATATAGGGAGATCATGCCATTTTGATGAAAAGTTCATTTATGAATCCACCTGCATCTCATACATCTACAAGACATCAGAGCATCTTGCAAAGATTATTTTTCATGCACACACAAACGTGATTTCACTCCTTTTGGTTGTTTCACTATTTATTACACAACTGCAGCAGCAATTCTTACCTCTGACTCACTTTTTATCTATAACCATCGGGTATTCTCCTCCTGGATATTGCTGCTGCTTTGCTTTAATAGTCTTTAATAGTCAGAAATGGAACTGAAGAAGATACCAGAGCAAATTATGTTCTCATGACAGATTTTTTTCTGTGTGAGAATAGCCATGGCCCTTTTAGCAGCTATTCAGGTAACTCATTTTATTTATTAGACAGAGAATAATACAGTGGAAATTTTTACTGAAGTTTTTGCATGTTAAGGCTTTCACTGGGAGTCTTTCTCTGTCCCTGCAGTCTTTTACACTCAGGTTTTCCCCAGTTGTTTCATAATGCCCTTGAGTCTGAATGTGTCCAAAGTTAGGGGAATTTTCATAGGGCATCCCCATGAGGAACTAACATCCACAAGCTGACTCTCCAGATATTAGGCATTAATACAAAGTGTACAATAAATCTATAGCTCACTTATATAGCATTTGTATACCTGTACTTATGGATACTTTATGCAATATCACTCCCACAGCACCACTTCCAGTGCTGCCTCAAATCCAGTTTTGGATGCCAGTCCCAGACAATATACTACCTTTGAGAACAAATGCAAAGATGTGTAGTTGTCAGTGTTTGATGTTGATGTTGATTGTTCCTTATATGCACCTCTGTTTCCAATTTTCTTTCTCCATGCAATTTAATTCCCTTATTACAAATGCCAGTTTTCCCCAACCTTTTTGTTTCCCCACATACAGAAACTCAGAAGAACTGCACCAGCCTCCTAGAACATTTTGTCCTGGGGCAATTTCATCCAAGCACTTGATATTGCTGGGCAGTTTGGAGTTGTAATTTGAGAGGACCACCCTCAAATTTCTTGAGTGGATGAGGAGACATGAGACATTCCCATCAGCCTCTGTGTGAGAGACAAACTCAGATCAGAAGAAAAAAAGCTGGCAGCCAAGTCAGTGTGTCTTGTCAAGTTACCCTATTGGAGCCTATCAGTGTCAGCTTGTGCACAGAAATAGAAGCCTCTTGGTAAGCTAAATCTATTAAAACAAAATAGGTAAAAAGTAAGGGCCACAATTAACCTCCCAAACCTACCATTCCTCAATTTTAGCTCAGTCTGTTTTGGACCAAGCATTGTTTTTTAATGTTTCCATTAATTGAACAGCTGTGTAGCTTATTAAGCTAAGAAAAGTAGTTGAGATGAAGATTTAAAGAAACCGTTTAAGAGCTGCAAGTAGAGGAAACACTACAAACTGGGAAGAGAAAAACTAAAAAAAAAAAAA
Organism: Rhipidura dahli; assembly: GCA_013399225.1. Taxonomy (NCBI): domain Eukaryota; kingdom Metazoa; phylum Chordata; class Aves; order Passeriformes; family Rhipiduridae; genus Rhipidura; species Rhipidura dahli. The sequence goes on from VXAC01001810.1 coordinate 422,944, forward strand.
NNCACACATACCACTCATTTTCTGCTTCTATACTGTAGAGCTTTCCCTTATACCTTTATTTTTGTTTGAAGAATTGCAGTTTATCTGGCAGAGAGGTGTATCTTCTCTTTCTGTGATGGATGTAGTATGAAAAAAGATTCTAAGCCAACATCAATATTTTACAAAGTTGAACTAAGACAGCATGTGCCCCCACAGCTTCAACTCTTGTTGCTTATACTAGAATATGTGTAAATTATTTTAGAATATTTCATGGCCAATGATTTTCTTTAAATAAGAGCCTGTGCAGTTATTGATGCTTGGCCTGAGCTGGTTTCCTGGGAACTGTGCATGTTCACCGAAGGGGAGAGCAGACCAATAGGCAGCTATTGGCAACAAAACAGAAATGTGAATTCCTTCTCAGGTTGTTAGTGAAAAAGACCCTGGAGGCTGTGCCCAGCTGACCACACAGGGGACAGAGACAGCAGCTATATATAGGTGTGGCCTGGGGCTGCAGGGGACCACACACAGGCACAGCGGTGCTCCTCAGAAGCCAAATAAAGCTGCTGCTGCCTGTGTGAATCAGCTGGTGAGTCAGCAAAGCCTTTGCCAGGAGAGCAGCAGGCACAGCAAAAGGGACGCTAACTGGGTTTCCTAAGTAATAGCTTTTTGTTGTGCCTTTTGGGTTGCAGAAAGCAAAGAAATGTGCATAGTTTGCTGTTTCACAGAGTGATTTCACATTTAACCTTTCAAGTTCTTCAAAAACTTGAGAAAGAACAAATAAATGAGAAATATTGCAGAGCTATTGAGAATATCTGAAGGCATTTGAATAGTGTCAGGCATGCAAGGTTAGGTGTGCTTGGTTTTTGAAATCTGGAAAGTGTTGTCAGAGAGACATAGGAGAATCGACTGGGGTGTTCTGGAAGTATCTACATCCAGGGCAGATGAGAGAAACTGACAGCAAAGAACAGATTTAGGTGAGAAAGTTTGTTTTGGGGAAAGAAGAATTTTTCTGCAAGGCAGCTGGTCATGGTGCTGGTTTTTCTCTGTGGTCAGCTGGTCACTGCACAAGGCCAGTAGTGCTTACCACGTAGTTGTGCCTGGGTTTGGCAGGTGCAGAAGTGGAGGAGCTTGCCTTGACACATGTGAGGTAAAGAGGAAGCAAGGCCAGGTGTGTGAGACATGGCAGCTTCTGCAGCCAGGGTGTGATGAACAGGAGGTGCACATCTCACTCAGGAGCACAGTCTCCTGGAGCCAGGGGAAGGGAACGAAGCAAGCCTAGAGGTCTGATGCAGGATTATCACCATCGCTGGTAAACAAACACTAATGTGAAAAAGAGGGTTCTTAAACACATCTGTGAGAGTAGGAAACAATGTTTCACTCTCTCTCATATACATATCTTCCCAAAGCATCCCATGCACATTTCTGCATGGATTAAAAACACACTCAAGACAAATCAGAAGAGCACTATGCATCTTCTTAACTGTGCTTGCTCAATCTTCTGATTTGATGATATGTATGCAATTCTTTTGCAATATGACTTTGTCCTCTTTGATTTAGCAATACGGAAATAATTTCCCAGCTTACACTACCTCAGCTGCTGTGAGGTGGGAGCAATATTGGTAACCGACATTCACCTCCTCACAGACAACCATAAGAGTATAAAAGCAGAACCATGTCTTCTGCAAACTTCTGCTGCCCTAGCATACCTTTCATCTCTTTTGTCCTCACAGCTTTGATTCTAATGGGAACCAGGAAGTAAAATAATAAAATAATTAATTTTCATGGTGATCCATGAAAATAATAAGCAAAATAAGAGCTGTGCTGTTATACTAAAATGTTTGACCACAACAGCTGTCCTGCCAACCTGAGAGAGCTCAGTCCAGATCCCATGGCTGTGAACAGCAGAGTGAGTCCCCTGGCTCTTGACTCCTTTCTCTCTCTTTGCTGTTCCTAGGAAAGCAGCTAGAGAGCAGGCAATTGTGGCTGGCAGTGGCCACCTGCTCTCAGCTATTATTTTGCCAGGAAGCCCAGATTTTATTATTATTTTATTTTATTTTCCCCAGCACACTGGACTCACTATGCATGAGCAGGGTAGTACACGGGCACAGCTTGTCCTCTGCCTCCTAGATCAGAGTGTCAAATAATTGCCCACAAAGGACATAGATTCACAAAACTTCCTCTCACACCTTTTTTCCTTGGTCTGGGCAGGGGGGATTTGTTGAGGACATACACAGTAACGGTCACACATACTAAAAGCAGTGGACATAGTCCCCATACGGCAAGCGCAGGCACACGGTAGAGGGGACCAGTACGCATAGTCCATGGTCCTGGATCCTCCTGGATAAAGAGAGTCAACATAGGTTAACAGAAATCTTATCATTTTCCTCTTCAGTGGCAGTGGTTGCAGACAGATGGGATTGTCTTGCATATGAGTCGTGTCATTAGCAAGTATTTGAGCATCAGCAGCCATGTACTGAGAACCTGCTCAACCTCATTAAACTAGACCTAGGACTTGCATAAACATTTAGGTTTACTGCAAGCACAAGTGCTTTAGTTGGCTGCAAAGTGGTAAATTAATTCAAAGCTGAAACCACCTCTCAGCTGCAGACAGTGTCATTTGCATTCAAAAACAACGTTGTAAATAACACTCTTCCAATGTTCTTTATGAGCAAATGTGTGATATTATTTTAACTGAAAATTTGGGAAGCCTGCCCAACATGAAGCAGCAAACCATTTCTGTCTGAAATAGATTGTTCTTTAAAGCTCCAGATATTGGAAAGAGATTTATTTTCTCTTGAACAGCTGGTACTAACAACATAGATGGCAAAAAATTACTTCTTTATTTTTAGAAGAAAATTATTACTAAATAGTCTGTAAGCTTGAAAAAATAGAACCGAGGTCTCCAAATAACTCCCTGACCTGAGTTATATAATTTTTCTTAATTCTGGTAAATGCTTTAATAGCATTATTATTTAAACAAAATTCTTAATATTTTGAGTTTCCCTCCCTGCTGACTTGTAAAAGGGATGATGTTTTATTTGACCTTGAGATTTTAAAGCACACAACAAAAGCCTTGGACAAATTCTGCAGAGCAACTGAGAGATACGTAAGCCTGAGCTTGGAAAGGGTATGGGAAGTGGATGACAGTTGAACAAACGGCTCTTAAACTGTTATTTTGCATGAGGAAGTAGAAAAGAGCAGTAAAGGTAGCAGGGGATTGCAGCAGAGATTGTGAGGTAGGAGAGATCTGAGATAATGGACACAGATATGGGAATACTGACAATAGATACTCAAAGAGTTCATTGTCCTTGGACTAGTAGTTCAGTTGTCAGCTGTCCATGGACAGTCTACCTGAGCTGCGGATTAAACTGGAGGTTCAGAGGTGCCACAGCTATTTGCTGCCAGGGCTGGCCCAGGTCCCCAGGGTGGGTTAGCTCCCACCAGCTCCACATAAGCACAGCACAGCTGTGGCCCCTGCTCTGGTGTTTGATGAATATCGCTTAAGTAACTGTAAGGCACAGATTAAATCCATTTCTCCAGCACAATATGTAACCACCTAACCATGGAGCTGTTGTTTCTTCAGCTTATTTCCATTGCACTTTACTTTCTTTCTCTAACAAGGCAGTCCCCCAGACAGTGCTTACTCTGCTATATACTGCATCATCTCCAGAGCAAAAGTGCCTGTGGAGGAAAAACTAGGCATAAATTAATTTTATGGCATTTATTTTGCAGACGCATAGTTACATGTTTTATGTATAGATGAAGAGAACTTTATAAGGGATTTAATACAATTGCCCATGGCCCAGCTCTTGGAAAAAGCTAAAGTGACTGGCTGAAGCATGCATTCAGCATCAGCATTCATGACATTTGCAGTTTAAGGCTGGCCTCAGTCATATCTGAAGAACAGCATGTGTTCCAGACATTGTCAAAGGCTGCAAACTGCTGAAAAAATCCTGCCAAAGCAACAGCTGAAGCAAGGAAAGCTTTCAGTTTCTTACAACTCCATTTAACTGTGTACTTAGGAGCAACTCATTAAGTAGCAAGCAACCATGTGAGGGGATGCCAAGGATTAAAGGAATCCTGTCATGAGACAGTGGTGACATTTGCCTGCTGCTTTCCAAGCGACAGTGCTTGCCAAGCCTGGGGGAAGCCAGTGACAGCCCACAGTAGCAGCATCAATTTAAGCAGCAGATTGGCAGAACGGTGCCTGCTTTGAATATGAGAGTGCTTGAGCCATGCTCATGGTAGGTCCAACTTGTGAATCCTGTCAGAAGAAAGAGTGTTACAGAATACAACTCTCTTTTACACACATTTTCATTTGTGTGTACACATTCAGGTGGATCTAGCTCAAACAAGTATCTTGCACTGGTATGTCAGTGCCTGGCATATAAGCACAAGGTGACACAGGCTATTGTGCCACTGTCTCAGAAGCGAACACAGGGAGCAGTTCTCTCCCACTTCACAAGTTCCTATGACTGTTGTGACCTGATGGAAACACAGAGCAGCTCTGAATTTCTCACCTGTGCGAGGTCAGATGGCATCAAGACACCAGCAGAGTCATCAGGACATCATCAGGCCTCTGGGTGGCTTCCCTGAGCTCTCTCAGCCCCAGAATTCCAGGCTTCACTACCTCTTCACCTGTGCGACTGCAGAAGCTTACTGAGATTGGTGGAGTCCATTGGCCATTCTAACAGTCTTGCATGCATGGAATTCACCTCTCATCCAGGACGACTGAGAGCACTGAAATGGACTTCAGCACTATGACAAAAATTTTGCAAGAGTTTTCTTTTTGTGATTGGTTTTTTGGGGGGTTTTTGGGGTTTTTTTTCTGAAGTACTATAATACTACACAGAAAAGCCTTGCTGAATTTATGAACAATATGCCCTACTGTTGTTTCTTACAGGTGGCCTCAGGAAAGTAGAACTTTTTTGGTGTTATTGAGATGTACTGCTGCAGAAAAACAACCCGGAAAGGCCACGAATGCTATGCAACTACTCACATCAAAAAACAACCCTTCAGTTAATAAAACCCTATTAACATCTCCAATTCTAATAACTTTCTAACATTCACAGAACTCCCAACCCTTCTCTTCCAGTTACTGTTTTTATGTACTCTCAGTTATTTTTAGGAATTTCAAACATTCAGTCCCAAAGTCCCAACATTGTGTAAAAAGTCCTTGTTCTTGCTTTGTGCAGCAGAAGGTATTAATTTAGCTTAGAGCAAGAAATCTTGTGAAGAATTGTAGGCTGGAAAATAAAACCAAATTGCACGGTTGCTCTGAAAAGGGTAACAAGGTCTTTGGAGATTATACTACCACCTGGAGAATGAAAGCAGCTACTCAAAACAGTATGTATACAGCACAGCTACAAACCCCATTTTTTCTTCCTGGTACCTGTTTTTCCTCTAACTTCTCTATCCTGTTTCTTACATCTTTGCCCTGTATTCTCAATGTAAAGATGTGCCCAGTGATGTTATGGAACAGTATAAGCTAAAGTAGTTGCTAGAGAACAAGCAAGTGTAGCTAGTTTCCAACTTGCACAGCTCTTTCTGTTCTGAAGTCTCTAAAGCCCTTGTTTTGTTTTTTCAGCTGGTTAATACAGTTGTCTTGAGCTTTAGTTAGATTTTCCTGCATATATGAAACAGAGATAGGAAAAAAGAACACATTTTTCCTGTAAGAGCAGGAAAAAAAATCTTTCCCTCTGTAGCAGCATTAGCATAGATAAGTACTATCTAAAAGAAACCCCAGAGTACTGCTTTGGTTGCTCAGATAAGAATGATTTATCTTCTTAGATAACGACAAAAATCAATGTATAGTGTTGGTCTAGAGAGCACTATCTTCTGGAAGTGGGAGACAGCTCATCTTCAGGGTGACAGACAAAACTAATATGGCTTCCAGAGTAATAATTCCCTTTAATTTTACATAAGAGAGAAGGCAGTTGTGATTTGTTTTTCCATTTGCCATGAATTTCATTTGACTGAGAATTGTTCAGGGTCACTTGTCCCAAGCTAGCACTGAATTTGTATAGTTACTCACAACAGCACTCCAGCCAACAAATTGAAGCTGTATTTCAGCTGTACTTCAGCAGTAGTTTTTATTCCCATTCAGGAATTAACCCCATCTGTCTTCACACAGCACTTCAGTGAGGGCACAAGATGACTGCAAGATCAAGATAAATGCCCTGTACGTCCAATCTCTTTTCAAACACTTCTGAGTGCAATTTCAATACACCCATCTTTGGTTGCAAATTCACCAGCTAGGCATTTAAACACACACAATGGCAAGCACACACTTTTTTTCAAGAATGTTTTACTTACCTTTATTAGAGACAAACTGGTCCAGCCTTGCTTTGGACTCGGGTAGCATTTTATGACAAACATTTTATGAGAAATATTGCTGGGCTTATTTCAATCATTTCAGGACTCTATTGACCATATGTCACAGATGTGTTGGTTTAACACAGCCTGGTTTTTGGTGGGGGCAGGAGAAAAGCTGCTGGAAACTTCTATGTTCAGCACAGAGCCAAGTGCTGAAGGCTCTGACGATGGTCAGGTTACTAGTCCCATTAGACAAGTTGGTAATGCCTCTGTGAAGACGCATTTAAGAAAGGAAAAGGCGCGGGAAGCTCTCTTTCTTCTCCTGAGGGGTGGTGAGCGCCTGCCGGGGCCCATCCCGCCGGGGGCGGCCGGGGCCCCGCTGCGGCCGGGGCCCCTCTGAGGCCGGGGCCCTGCTGAGGCCGGGGCTCTCCTGAGGCCGGGGCCCCGCTGAGGCTGGAGCTCTCCTGAGGTCGGGGCCCCTCTGAGGCCGGGGCCCTGCTGAGGCCGGGGCTCTCCTGAGGCCGGGGCCCCGCTGAGGCTGGAGCTCTCCTGAGGTCGGGGCCCCTCTGAGGCCGGGGCCCTCCTGAGGCCGGGGTCGGTGCCGGGGCTGACCGTGCAGTGCCCGCAGGGAGCAGGTAGCCAGCAGCAGCAGCAGCAGCAACGAGAGACGTGCTGAGCTATTTCCCGATGCGGAGCCCGGACGAGATCAACCTCTCTCAACTGCAACTTACAGACACCAACTTTCTGCTAAGTCTGAGAAAAAAGAAAAGTGAGGACACGTGAGGAAAACCAACGTGGTAGCATTGAGATCAGTGAAAAAAAAGGAGAGGGAGGAGGTGCTCCAAGTGCCAGAGCTGAGATTCTCCGAGCTGTGGTGAGGACTACAACAGAACAAACTGCTGCCCTGTAATTCATGAGGTGCTTGGGGGCCTGCAGAGATCCATGCACGGCCTGTGAAGAAAAGTACTCTTGCTGGAGCACATGGATGCGGAAAAGCTGTAATCTAGTGAGGAGCTCGAACAGAGAGAGAGGACCCTTGCTTTTAGAGATCGAGGAAGAGAGCCTTCGCTTCCAAACTAGAACAGCTCATCCTTTGAAAGACTAAATTCCATGAACTAAAATGACCCACGCTAGGCAGTTGTGGGAAGACTGCTTGACCTGTGGGAGGGATTCACATTGCAGCAGGTTTGGGCAGGACTGTTGCTTGTGGAAGTTAAAATTACGCTAGAAAAGTTTGTGGAGAACTATCTCCCATAGGAAGGATCCCATGACACAGCAGAAGAAACTCTTTTCCTTAAGCATACTGAAGAAAAACTTTTAAGAAGTGAAATACTGACCAAAACCCGATGTTTTGTTTCCTTGCAAAGTCAGTGGAAATAGGGAAGGACTGAGAAAGAAAAGTGTTCTGAAGATCTACTTTGGTTCTCATTACCCTTTTTACTTTTAATTCTGTTAATAAAAAATCTTCATACTAAGTTTTGAACCTGCTTTGCCTTGAAGTGTTTTGGTTTATTTTCAATAATTCTCATCTCAACTCATGAAAATGAAGTTTTCCATTCCCCCTCCTGCTAAGCTATAGCAGAGAAAATGAGTAGATGTTTTTTTCTTGGGTGCCTGGCACTTAACCAGCTTCAAACCACAACAACAGAATCACAGAATGGTCAGTTGCAAGGGACCACAATGAGTTATCTGGCCCAACCTCCCTGCTCGAGCGGGTCATCCTAGAGCACGAGGCACAGGATTGAATCCAAACAGTTCTTGAGTATCTCCAGTGAGGGAGACTCCACAGCCTCTCTGGTCATCTGCCCAGTGCTCAGTTACCCACGCAGTAACCTTATTCTTATTATAACTTCCTCTTATTCAGGTGGAACTTCCTGTGCATCGGTTTCTGCCCATTGCCTCCTGTCCTGTGTCTTGGCACCACCAAGCAGAGCCCGGATCCATCCTCTGACATCCTCCCTTCAGATACTGATACACATGGATGAGGTCCCCCCTCTGTGGCCTCTTCTTGAGGCTGAACAGGCCCAGCTCCCTCAGCCTTTCCTTGTAAGAGATGCTCTCTTGTTGCCCTTCACTGCACCTGCTCCAGGAGCTCCCTATCTCTCCTGACCTGAGGAGCCCAGAACTGGACACAGCACTCGACATCAGGCCTCACCAGGGCTGAATAGAGAGGCAGGATCACTTCAACCTGCTGGCCATGCTCTTCCTAATGCAGCCCAGGATCCCATTGGCCTTCTTGGCCACAAAGGCTCTGCTGGCTCAGGGACAGTTTGTTGTCCACCAGCACCCCCAGGTCCTTCTCCACAGAGCTGCTTCCCAGCAGATCAGCCCCCAGTCTGTGCAGGTCCATGGGGTTATTCCTGCCCAGGTGTGGGACCCTGAACTTGCCTTTGTTGAATTTCAGACAGTTCTCCTCTGCCCATCTCCCCAGCCTGTCGAGGTTCCTCTGAAGGGCTGCACAGCACTCTGGGGTATCAGCCACTCTTCCCAGCTTTGTATCCTCAATCAACTTGCTGAGGAGGCAGCTGCCCTTTCATCCAAGTCATCACTGAGTAAGTTAAACAATTTCCAGTAAACAGGGAAGGATTATGAGGTTTCTTATGAAGTTTGTTCATCAGTTCAAGATTGCAGTGCCTAGTGATTGCATCACACAGATTTAGAGCTGGAAATTAATCCTTAACATGAATTTCTGAAGCTTTTTTAACTTCAAATGTTCTTATAGGTCAAGTTTGCACAGTCACAAGCTGGTGTTGTTTATAAAATTAAAAAAATTAATTTAAATGAATATTAATAAGGCCATTTCAAGAAGAAAAACAGTTATGAAAGAAAAATTTGGAGGTGAGAATTGCCTTCTAATCTTGTATTCTGTTCATGGAAAGACAAATCTTTTTCCTTCTATCCTGAACAATTATCTCTGATGTGAAAGTGAGCTTGTGCTGAATGTACAATAGATGGAGAATCCTTTCAGAAAATATCAGGAGGAGACAGAAATTACCTGAAACTGAACTCTTCAAATAAGAAGCAAAACAATCTGTTAGATGCTAAGACATCTACATGGAGTAGGTAGTTCATCTGTCTTCTGTGCTTGTTGTTGAAGATAAGAAAAATGGGATCTCATCAACCATCACTTACACAGTATAAAAACAGATACAAAGCTAGAAGTGTTCTTAATTGCCACACAAGTGTGGGCTCTCTGTCATTTATTATTACATCCTCACACCTCGGACATAATGGGGTCGTATCTGAAACTCATCCAAGTGTTTGACCTCATTAGTTTTCATTTCTGTTATGAATGCCTAGAAAAACTCTGACAAGGAAGTTTTGCCAAGTTCTGTACTCCCAGGGTTTGAAGGACTTCATGCCTAGCATCTTTAACTCTCTGCCACGTCTTAGAGTCCTGAATTGTGCTGCTGGGTCTGCCCCAGGCCCAGTGATCCTTGTGCCTTTTCAGTACACACAATTGGTCGTCACATTCTGGTATCCTACAGGTTCACACCTAACTCCATAACTGATTTACGTGTAATTTCAACATCAAATACTCAATACCTCCTTTTTCCCTCCAATCATTAAGTTCCCTCTGCCTTAACATGATAAGGCAATTTTCATGCCAATGTTTCCAATTGCTTTTGGTATAGGCAGTATGGGTTGCATCTCGCTCTATGCACTGCCAGTATCAACCTTTCTAATAAGCTGGACTTAGATTAGCTCAGCTAGCCACCAAGTATCTAATACTGTCATACACAGTCTACTCCAGTCAACTTTTCTCTCTCCTTCAACCCAGATTCTTTTTCATGATCCAATATGCTTTCTTTAAAATACGTGTATACATAGTACAAGTTGATGAGCACATACAAGACTAGAATTAGCTGCAGAGCAGTATGTTTACATATAAATAGGCAATCACACCTTCCATTGTGGAAAAGGAGTTGCAATAAATTGATGTTTGGTCATATTTACAAGGTTTCACATTGACCTGGTAGCAGTCTATTTTGTAGTACTAAAAATAAGTTTACCAGAGAGATGTACCTTGTAAAGGGGGGAATAGAATAACTCGTGGCAATTTCATTACAAGTACAGACCAAAAGAATCCCTTTTAAATATATTTTGCAGCTTTGGTTTGGAGGTGTTTGGCCTTTGGAGCCTATAAAGGACTCAGCAAAAAACAATCATTACAGAATCTGATGTCTGATGGGCAAATTTCTGGAGAATACTCTGTTCCTGACAAGCTCAGCAATAAAACATGGAAATGACATCAAGTCATACCCCTGCAGATGGCAGCAGTACTTCAAATTTCAGTGCCACAGCACTGGATGTGGTAGCAGCTGAGTCAGATTCCCATAGTGAAGGTACTGTTGACTGTCAGGCTCCTAAAGTGATGTGTTGCTACTGATCAGCAGGTTACTGATGATTTTTTCAGTTGGAAGAGGAACATTTTAGTATTTTCCAAGTAGCAGAAAGATGTTCCCGAGCCATGTGGAATCCCTCTTGGTTCCAAGCATAATCAGCTCTTACTCTGCCTTATCTCAAGTACTGCAGGTGTTATTTTAAAACCAATTTATATTTTTCAAGCTAGCAACAGCATTTGAATTTGTTGGTTTGGAGGAGCATATCACAGTAATAACAGTAATACTTCAATAATAAATTCAGCTGTAGAAAAATGTTGCCAAAAAAATCCTTTCAGTGGCAGATAGCTAGCCCTAACAACTGCAGGATGAGGCAGGATGATCAAACAGACCAAGATACCTCTTTATTCATAGCATACAAAAAAGGTTTGAAGGGCTGTAATTCAGCCACCTGGAACTTTCTATGCTCTGCATGTATCCTAAAGGGTTTGAATTTAGGTTTAAGCAACTGTCCCTCACACCCCCCAAGATTAATGTTAACTTTAAAACATTAAAAATTTTGTTAATGTTAATAAAACATTAATATTAAAAATTTTCAGTCAAAGTGTCCAACTACTTAGGCTTTGAATAGTGTGAGAGGTTTGTGTTGAGCCATATTCTTAGCTACTGCCAGCACAAGCAAAGGGAGGACCAGCAGAACATACTGGGATATCCCTTTTAGCAAGGTCCAAACCAGGTGTCTATTCTCGTGTCTGTTGAGTTGTTTGGAAAGGATGAACAAAGAACTGTATTCTCCCTACAAATCTGACAAGCAGCTGCCCCAAAGCCCTCAATCTGTATAAAATACTATTAGCTCAGCTCCACACCTGCAGCTTCCCAATCCAAGCCTGAAAGTTCTGCTGAACATTCAAGCCTGAGAAAAAGTCTAACTCCCAGTGTTCCTACTTCCCAGTGACTAGCAGAGACTTCACCTGGACAACATAGTCTCAGCCACAGGAGTCTGTCAGAGACCCAACATCCTTGTCGATGTACCCACCCTGGCAACCTATAAACAGAGCCAGCAAGTAAAAATTACACAAATTTCTGCAGCGGTTCTGGAGGAGAACCAAGAACTCCTTTGTGAATTACCTGTAAGGCATGATGTGAAAAACAGTTCAAATGACCTGAAGTTACTGGTAGTTATCCATATATACAAGCATTCCAAGTACCAGAAGCCTGTGAGGCATGTCTTGGCAACAACCACTTCATCCTCCTAAATTGCCATGGGCAGCTTTCATGGCTGTCTGTTGCTATTAGAGAAGAAAAGACTGTTTCAGCTGGAAGAGATCTACAACAATATTAGTTTTCATTCAGCTACAGATAATGAAGGCCCTGCAGAGCAGTACAAAACAGAAGAAATTAGGGTTTCTGCATCCCTTACAAAATCTTCCTACTTATTTAGCATATGAAGTAGTTTCCCTTCCTTTTTCTAGCTGTTGACCTAAGCTGACATCTTCAGCTTTCATGATTAGATGGGCTCTTCTTTGCTCGGATGTGTCTCTCCTTTTTGCCCTTCAATCTTACTAGAAATGATTCAATAAAATAAATAATTTATATGTAATATAAATAATTTATATGTAATGAAGTCATCATTAGAGATGAATAGAAGCTCATCTCTAGTTCTTTTTTCCTATATTTACATCTTCATAATTTCTGCAGTTCCTAACACTAAATTTTATGCTAGAAACAATCCAGAAATATAATGAGCAATCAACATCATACAAGTAAACCTATTCAGGCAAGCTTACAGTTTATTTCAGAGGAGTTTCTCTAACTTTAAAGCATTGATTAGGAGCTAATTACATTTAATTTTTTATATCTATTCAAGATTTTGGATGTAAGCTTTGTTTTTTCAATTACCTCTGCTACCACTAGCAATGAGCTACTGTTTCCACAAACTCATTGCTTTATATTACTTAGTGTCCTTTTACCTTAGGCACAAAGTCTTTGCACAGTAAACATGATGGCATGGCTGATCCTTAGCAGATAGTTGTCTATTTCAACGTCATTACTAGGGTTTATGCCATTTCCCAGCTTAAATCAAAGAGGCAACCCAAATGCAATAAATAGGAAGTCTTTTAATAGCAATTTGAGTAAAACATGGACTGTGAAGTCTGAACTTTAGATCGTTGTGTGGATTTCTGTAGGACAGTTTCAAATTTGGATGGCATGAATTTCTTGGGTTAATTAGAAGATTTGTATCTGTGGCTTCAAATTCCGCCCACTGCTAAGGTCCGTTCAAAAACAAATGAGTAATTGCTAGTCTAGTTTAGACTCGGCACTTTTGTGTTCCATCTCCTGCCCTATACTATTTATAACATTGCTGGGTGCTTTGAAAGATTGTGCTTCAATAGGAGGGGAAACTATCCCTGCAAAGCCTTGGGATTCATCAAATGAAAGGTGCTATGTAAGTTGCTACTGGTTTTCCTGTTTAATATACTGTGAATTGGTGAAAGAAAGCAAGAGACTGATGGTTACCTCTCAACATAATATAAAGTTTGCCTTAGGTGGGGACACTATTTACTGAACACTTCTTTCACCCAAAGTGAAAAACTAATGATGGCATTTGCTGTTTTCATAACAACCCGGGAGAGTACTGACTCTGACAGGCTGCTACTCCCTGATGGCTAAATAGCTAAGGAGAAGTAATGTGAGAAACAACTTCACTGAAAATAACTCCAGCCATCATCACTGAAGCACATGGACTCATTCCTGCCCTAAGTATGTTTCCCCTGCAGCAAATTCCCTCTTATTCCCCTTGTGTGGTGGTACTTTGTTGCTCAGGCTCCCTTTAGCATTGTCACTTCTGGCTTTTTCTTTTATTCCACTGTGTAAACCACAGGACAAAGGGGAAGGGAGGAGCTGTCAAAACCAATGTGCCATTCTGCTGCTGAACTACTGAGCAAAGGGGATATTAATATAGAAAACTTAAGCTTAGGTGCCTCTGTGTTCTGGGAAATGGATTCTGATTTCTGTTTCCAGTATATTTCCATTCTGGAAGTCAGTGAGAGAGAACGAGAACTGTGCTGTAGACACCTACAGTGATGCAAGCTAGGCAGAAAAAAAATAAAACAGACAAAGTCAAGAAGAAACAATAACATTGGAAATCTACATGGTATTAATAGTACAACCCAATGGAAGACCTCATAAACATTCATCTGCAACAGCTGATTCCAGGCAAACCTATGTACAGTTTCCAGGTTTTCATTAGAATGAATCTCAAAATAACAAACATTTTGCTCAGTATCAATACAAATGTCTTGAGCTTTGATGGTGTTACTTTCACAATTGAATCCTTGCAGCTCTCGTACAATGCAAGCATTGACATCAATTGTCTGCCATTTAGTTCCATCTTTTTGGGCCCATAGTCCATGCTCCAGAGGACAGAGTATAGTTCCATTGTGATTTATTTCTAATGCAATGATTTGGTATGTATTTTATATACTGAAGTATTTGTGTATTGGTAACACAAAAACTGTGGCTGTGCTGCTGATGGGATCATAGGTAGAATCATCTAGATACCACCAGGATTGGAATTTCTTTTCAAATTAAGTAATATTATCCCAAATTACCTTTTGAATTTCAACAGGTAAGATACCTTCTTCACCTTCCCTTATGACTGGACCTGTCACTGACTGCATACACAGCTGAGCTTGGATACAGCTAAGAGCTAAAGAAACATTGGTTTGGACTGTGCTGAGTGCATCTGTTGATAAATGAAGGGTCTTTTTCATTAATTCCCCCCCACTGAGTTAATATTTCCATTAGAAACCATTGATTAGTTCCCAAAATGGAAAGGGAAGATTGTAGAGAGTGTTTCAGTTTATTTAGGCCACTAGTTACTGCGACAAGTTTGCTAATTAATACCTCAGAGTCTGTGTTATTTAGAACTCCCAGTCTTGTTCCCAGAATGCCAGTCAAATCCCTTCTGGTTTGCCTAGAAGAAGGGAGGGCTTGCTTATGCAAGCATGCTGTCCAGTCTGCATACGTTTTCAGGAGCAAGCTGGTTGGACTGTGGAAACATTATTCTGCATTAACAGCTCAACTCACTTGAGGGACCATGCTGTGTTGAATGACATTTGCTGTTGATCTGTATTTTTGATTAAGTAGGGACCAATGTCATAGATGTGGGGAAACAGTTCAACAGGAGGCTGCGTTCTTGGAGGTTGAGTTGTTAAATATGGTTCTTCAACAAGAATTTCAGATTGAAGGCCAAAGCTCAATTGAGAGTTGGGGTCTGTCCAAAGAGACATCACAAGCACTGGATGGGATGTTTTAAAGGTGTGCCAGCACCCGTGCTTAAAAGAGCAGGTATTGATGTTGTTTTTCCCTTCGGCATAGTTTACAACACTTACTTCCTCACCACAGCTTACAGCAATGTGACAACAACTGTTAGGCACTTAGTGTTACTTTGAATTAGGCATCCTATCGAGGTGATGTCGCCTTTCATTCCCCTTAGAGATGGGATGTGTTGATTTTCACTCTACCTGTGATGATCCACTCTAGCCTGTAAAAGGTGATGTTATACTGCAGTGCCATTGCAAACAAATTAGGCCAGGCATAGATATGTCTACAAGTACATATTCTTCTATCCATGGCCACCCCATTGCACATAAATTTCACAATTTGCATTCTACAATTAGGAAATCAAATGACAGTTCTATGCCTTGTTTTCCCCATAAACAGAATGGAAGCACATGCTGTCTAAAAGTAAAATCGTAATGGGATTTCTTATTGTTACTTGGTTTAGTAAAATCAGTGTGGTATCTTTTAATTTCAGTGGGTTTTTCATGAGTAGACCCCGTTGATTCCTCTGCAACCTATTTTTATTTCTTCCCTAGGCATTGCTTGGAGTGCTAATATTCCAGAAATATGTCATGAGTTGCTTTTCCATCCCACTCACTTGTGAGAGATATAATTAATCTTCAAACATGTACAACCAGAAAAGCAAAGTTCAGACTGGCCTTACTTTTGGGTGGGACCATGGGACCTGGGACCATGGCCATTCTTTACCTTGATTATGAGTCAAGAGGATTTGCATTGTCATATTATGAATAGAATAATATCATAAATCCAATCTATTGATTTGCTATCTCAAAATTTAGGTTTCCAGATAACTATGCACAGCAAAAATAGTATCACAGCCAAACTAATGACAGTACTCCTTGTAGACATTCAGGGTTGGTGTAGGCTAATGCAACTGCCAGCACCCGTGAAAGACTCACACCAAAAGTTTACGGAATGACTCTATTAACAGATAATTGTGACAGGTTAAGATTTGAGGACTGTCAGTGGTAGTATCTGACTGCAAAAACATATTCAAAGCAATACAGACAAGCTCTAATCCCCAGTAAAAGTATTCAGCATGCACAGATCATGGTTCTTATCCAATAGGCACCCCTTTGGGTGAGAAAACAGGTTCAGTCTGTCAGCTGATCCAGTAGTTACAATGGAGTCTTACCTGAATTTTCCCCATTCTTAACTTAGTTTTATACTATTTCTTTATGTTTAGGTGGAGCTTGAGTGACTCTAGTCATACATATCTTTATTACTGATTGGTGTAATATTCTGCTGCTTCACTGCTAAAGAGTTAATAAAACATAGAGCACATGCTCAGTGCGGGGTGAGTAACTTTGGGATGGAGGTGTGTATTAATATTACAGTTAGGTTCTAATGAACCAAGATCATCTTAGGAGAGCAGTTTCTTCATAGCTGTTGACTCAGTAGCCAGACATGTCCTCTCTCCCCTGACTGCCAGGTGGCCATGCAGTACATCAGCTAAAAAGTACCATGCAGTTCCCCTTCTTGCAAGGCTTTCTATAGAGCCTGGCCATGGTGTTTCCACTCTGCTCCACCCTCTGCTCCATTCCCCTTAGCTGGTGCTGTGGTTGCAGACTGTGTGTATGGGAAATCATCATGGAATATGTTTGGAGCATGCCAACCACATTCCACACAGGGAACATGAACTGTATTTTATCCTATAATTTCCATACCATTATAACTCCTGTTAGGATATGAATACAGCTTTTTGATTTTCTCTAATTTTATGCCCAGCCATTTTTCCACAGCCACAAAACCCAGGGCCTCCTACAAAGTAAAATTGTTCTGTGATAAAGAAATGTATCAACAGCTGCAAGAAAGTTGTCCCAGTAAAATCCTTTTGAGCCAACAAGAATGGATAAGGCAGACAGGGAGCTTACTTAGATTGGGTGGTTATTCTGCAGTGGTTATTATGTTGTGAAAGTGAGAAGACGTGGGTATCAGGAGTAATAAGAAATTCCAGATGCATCAAAAAAAGAGCCATAAGAGGAAACCAAAATAGCCTCCACTGCCTCTGAACAAAGAATTTCTCTTAATTCTGAGAGAATGAAAAAAGCTGGCAATAATGCCCAGCAGCACTGCAAGATCTGAAGATATTCCTGTGAAAACACCTGTCAGAAGGGGCAAGAGTGATTAAACACAGCTAGATCTGAGACAGGCTTTTCAAAAACCTCAGCAGTCAAATTTTGCAGACTGGTGTATATGCGGTTGTTCACAGTTATATATGTATATTAGCCTGACTGGTAGTCAGCATAGGATACCTGGAAGCAGCCCTGAAATGCGCTGCACTCAGTCAAGAAATAAAGCAGAACAAGGATATTACTGAGGGAATAACTTTCTAACTGACATTTTCAGAGTTTTTAAAAATGCCTCTTTATACTCAAATTGGAGTTGCTTCTCTGTGACTGTGTTTTGCCACAGATACTTTGAAAACTGATGGAAGGGAAATAGCAATACTGGTAGACTGGTTGGGGTTTCTTTTTAAATGACTATTAAGAATTTATATTCCTTGGTGCAGAGACTGTATGCAAAATTGTATTTTGGCTGATGATGTAGCCCAGGAACTGAATTTACAGCCAAAGGATAAACCTGCTTCAGGAATAAAAAAGAAAAATCCCTTAAGTTATTTACAGTGTACATTTCCAAGCCAAGAAACACAGATGAGCCTGATACAGGCCATCTGGCATGCTACAAGAATTGTAAACACTGTTACAGAAAACTGTGCACCTGGGGGACAGTTGAACCTTTTCAAGGGACAAATGGCTTCCCACCCCAAACTCTCTCAGCCTGTCTTCATAAGGAGAGGTACTCCAGCCCTCTGATAACTTTTGTGGCCCTCTCCTGGACTCACTCCACCAGCTCCATGTCTTTCCTGTGCTGGGAGCCCAGAGCTGGGTGCAGCACTGCAGGTGGGGTCTCAGCAGAGCAGAGGGGCAGAATCCCCTCCCTCTCCCTGCTGCCCTCGCTGCTTTGGATGCAGCCCAGGACACGTTTGGCTCTCTGGGCTGGGAGTGCCCATGGCTGGGTCATGTCCAGCCTCTCACCCAGTGGCACCCCCAGGTCCTTCTGGGCAGGGCTGCTCTCAGTCTGTCCATCCCACAGCCTATATTGGTACCAGGGGTTGCCTGGACTCAAGCAGAGGACCTTGCACTTGGCTTGGTTGAATTTCATGAGGTTCCCACAGCTCACTTCTCCAGCTTGTCCAGGTCCCTCTGGATGGCCGCCTGTTCTTCAGGTGTGTCGACCACACCACTCAGTTTGGTGTCATCTGCAAAAGTGCTGAGGGTTATGATCCCATTATGTCATTAATGAAGATATTAAATAACACTGGCACAAATATCAATCCCTGAGGGACACCACTTGTCACTGATGTCCAGGACTCTGAGCTGCTGACCACCACCCTCTGCATGTGACCATCCAACCAATTCCTTACCTGCCTAGTAGTCCACCCATCAAGTCCATGTCTCTGCAGTTCAGAGAGAAGGATGCTGGGGAGGACCATGCCAAAGGCTTTTCAGAAGTCCAAATAAAGGACGCTTGCGCCCTTCTCTTGTCCTCTGGAGTCACTCCATCATAGAAAGCCACTGGGTTGGTCAGGCAGGACTTGCCCTTGGTAAAGCCCTGCTGGCTATACTGAATCACCTCCCTGTCCTCCAAGTGTCTTAACTATCTTCTAGGAGGATCTGTTCAGTGATCTTCCTGGGCACAGAGGTGAGGATGACAGATCAATAGTTCCCAGGGCCCTCCTTTTTAAAGATGGATGCAATGTTCCTTGCTTCATCTGGGACTTCATTTCACTGCCATGCCCAGTGGTTTAGCAACTACATCAGTCTATTCCCTCAGGACTCTGGGATGCATCTCATCAGGTCCCATAGACTTATATATGTTCTTCAGGATGTTTTTATTCTACTTTGAGCACTATCCTTCACAGGTTTTAACAGACAAAGTTAACATAGGCACAAAGTTGCTGATAAAAGTCAGTTCCTATCCCCAGGCACAGGGTTCTGGACTTTGGTGCTATTAAGACCTTTCTTCTCTCTAATTACCAGTTTCTAGGGTATCTAATTTGTGAGAGCTTACTGGGTCCCGCCCATCTGAGATCCTGATTGAGTCTATTGATTCATCGCCTTACTACTTCATTCTTTCCTCTGAGATCTGAGCTACATGCTAAAGGCCTGCCTACTTGGAAATTAGTCTGAGCTCTGCATCTTACTGCAGTTAGGTTAGAGGAGTACTCAAGCAATAAGCAGCTCATAGGTATTTCAGCTTCTGTTGGCCTCAGTGGTAGGTTGTCAGTGTTTATCCCTCAAAATCCTTCAGAGTAAGTTGACTCCAAGCAACAAGAATGCTGCAGAGACCATCCACATCAAGAAGCATTTGCTGAAGTTTCTTTCCCATGCTAAGGGCTTGTCTATGAGTGGAAATTTACTACACCTGGACATTCTGAAATGACTCCTGGTGTGAATCAAAGCTTGTAATAGCTCTAGGTTTGTACCAAAGCAGTTATTCCCTAATGCCTGTCCTAATTATTTTAAGTACAGATGAACTGTAGTAGTAGCTCAGCCAGAAGCAGCAGCAAGTGTGCTGGAGTAAACAGCATGCAGACAGCTGCTGGTGTTTTGTAGAGGTGGTCACAGAGCCCTTCTTTGAAGTTGGACTGCTTTAAATGTAAGTTGCTGCCTGGAGCACTGTTTATGGTAATGCTCCCTCCTCTGAGGTGAACTGCTGTTAGCAACAATGGAAAATTCTAGTTGAAGAAAAAATTAAATATTATTAGACACAGCTAAAGAAAAACCATTAAAGGAAATTACAGTAGCACTTTTAGAGAAACACTGTTACTTGGCAGTGATGTTTGTAAAGATTACTAACTACTTAAATTCAATTATGTGACCTCAACTATTTATTTCAAGGGACAGGATAATTTTCCAGTGTAGTTGAACTACATATATTTCCAAAACAATGTTTACCTGATGTACGTTGCATCTCTAACAGCTTCCTCCTAGTCTGTCCCTTTTCCCCCCTTTCTAGATTGATGTCTTGGAGTTCCAGCAGGGAAGGGCTACTAAGCAGATGGCAAAAATAATGTCCCTGAAGTCCTACCACTGAGCCTTCCTATCTCCCAGAGCTCTAAATTCAAGGGGTAGTTCCTTGCCTGGGGCCCTCATTCAGTGGCTGCTAATGGGCCAGGCTGTCATATGTGACATCTCAGAAACTACTGTCTTGAAATACAGGCACTGAGAATCTCCATCGTCCCATGCACAAAGGAGCTTGCCCTATAACTTAAATCCTCGTTGCCCTTTGATGCCAGACTTTGTTTTGACTCTCACATTGACTTGCAGTTCTGCTCTCCCTGAATGGTTATCCTACTACTTGCTCTGGCCCCATGCTGAATGCTGCAGTGAATGGATACTTTTGAAGGTTTATTGCAACAAAACACTTTTGAAGAGGTGGAGTTTGAAAGTATTAAATTTCAAAGCCGTCTTCTTTCTGTTAAGCTTTCAATAAAGAAAGAGAATCAGAGCCAAAGAAGAAAGTTGTGCTTCAACAGGAAAGAAAGGGATGAACAGTTATACCTGAAAGCTTGGAGCGGGAAACAAAGAACTTTGAAGTCCATGAGGCAGTTTGTAGACCTCAAAAATCCAAGTCCCATGACGGACAATGTCACATTGCATTTGGATATAGGTTGTGACACTACAACTTGCTTTTTAGCTATGAGTGTTACCCAAGCCAAGGGTGACTTAAAATCCTCCTTTCCCCACAGGAGCATTGAATTTTCACCAAGTAAGACACTTAACTACGGATGAAACCCAAGCTGCATTGCTATTTTTAGAATCTTTCACTATTCTGAAATATTGAACAAATTCCAGAACAAGACCTAATAAACAAAGAATTTTCTTTTAACTTCTCACATTTCTGAAGACAGCTCAAGCAGACTCAAGCCCAGACCTACATAATTATATATTTATAGATACATACAAGCAAAAAAAAAAAATCAATATTCCTCAAATTGGGTATTAAATGCCATATATCTTGACTGTTTCTCTTTTGCATTGTGCTGTAAAGTCTCTAAGAAGTTACTCAGATGAATCCTACTGAATTATCCTAGCCATGTAAATCTTAGTTTCCGCAGCTAAGCAGAGAGCTTTTCTAGAGTCATGTAAGGAATATGTAGAACTGCAAGTAGACTCTAAGTTGCTCAAGTTTAAAGAGCCCTGTGATGAAGGGCTTTGGCATCTCTTTTGCCCTTTAATTACAGAAGGGTGGAAATGGTATTTCTGTGGCACTATAATGTCTTGACTTTTTAGTTGATGCCTGACCTGTTCTCAGCTGCTGATCCTATCTGGCAGTATAAATTTAATGCCAATAAGTCAAGCTATGTTTGTTGTGCCAGTTCTATACTGTTTGATGGCTTTGATATTTTTAGAGTGCTACATCACCTGGCTGGATGTAGCACACATTGCACCTGGCACACATTGGCTGGAATAAATCAAATCTAAGCCAGAACGATGATTTGGAGAGGCTTATCTTCAGTGAACCGAGACTGCAGTCATAGCTCACCCTGTTTGCAGCTGAAGCTGCCTCTGCCTGCCTTTAACCACTTGCAGCTTTGCTTCCTGAGTTGCAAGAACCCAACATCCCTTCTGATATGCCAAGGCTATGCATTTTCTTCCTAGCCTGATCCAGCTGGCATGATCCAATGTTAAACACATTTATGCTAGCCCAGGTCATTTTGGCTGGAAGTTGGTGAGGGAAGCAGTAACATGGGTAACTTACCAAAGGAAAGTAAGGATAGGAAAAATAGATACAGAAGTGCAGTACTTGTTTAACTGAGACCTAATGTGTTCTTTAGAAGAAGAGTTGCTGAAGTAGCAAGAAAAACAAAAATTGCTGAGTGAGTGTTGCACAGAGAAAGACCTAGTACCTTAACATACCTATTAAATTACATCTACTTTTATTTTTACAATTGATAGATTACTTGCATGTTAGCTATGGACCTTACAGGACAAAATAAAATCACTGTTATACAAAGCTATGAAAGACAGATTTGTGACATTGCCTATTACAGCGACAGGGAGATTGTACAGTTTTTCTGCATCTCCTCCTCAATACCACCACCCTGCACTCAGAATTCAATACAGTTATACAGAAGACAGGAGGTCTTCTACCCAAACTGGCAGGACATACTACTAGAATGAGAAGAGCTATTTTGGAAGAGTGGTTCTGAATGAATTCAGAATCGTATGGCATGGCCTAACGGGGACCAAAAGTAACCAGGTACCACCCAACACAACTATGGTGTTGCTACTACCACAAAACAGGCAGAAGTAAGTAAAACTATTAAGACACCCCTCAGTTAGGATAAGGTGCCTCCTGCGTCTACCAGACAAAGCTGCAACAAAGATAAAAGTTAGATCAAACACATCAGGTTCTTCTCCATCTGAGCTCTCTAAATCAAAACAAGATCTTTGTGGAAGGTATACCAAGTTCTGGTAGGAGTTGTAGGCTATCCAGAAGAACTCTTTAATAAGAATCATCAGACTGTCATACACATAGTACGACAAGATTATCACAAGTCTTCCATCTAAAGAATTTAATTGGATAGTTTTTGTTTTATTTTTGAGGGTTTTTTTAGGGAGGGTGAGGATTTGAGGATTTAATTGCTGAGCCACATAGTATGTCAAAATGTTACAGCCCTGAGGACTTGCTCTATGTGATGTACACATATCAGGTAAGCCAGGTACTTGTCTCTGAAACAGAAGCAAGTGTATCAATTGAACTAGCATTTACACTGCCCAGCATTAGACAAACAAGACCAGACGTGCCTTCACTGCAGTTTAGTGCCCAGTACAGGCCACTGAGGCAATTCACACAAGACAGTTTTATGTTGCAATGCATTTTCTTAGCACCCACACAGAAATAAAGTGGTTTTACTTATTGTAGCCAGTAGGTATTAAATAGTGAGTCACTGTGCTCCCTCCAGCTGCAGTTCTCTTTCTTTCTCTGGCCTACCATCTAGACTGAAACACTCATTTTTACTCTGCATCCAGTGTTTCTCTCCACTTACAATTACCACAGCAATTAGCACAAATCAGGCCCTTCTTCAGCAAGGGATTGAAGACTTGACACGAAATTGGTATTTCATTTCCGTAGCAGCAGCCCAAGTCTATTTTGATAGGAGACTCAAATCTCTTGTCAGGGAAGGGCAGCAGGCTGGGATGGCAACAAGGCAGTAACAAACACCTTCCCCGGCCCCCAAAAAGGGTACAGTTGTGCTGTACCTGAGCAAGAAGAGCCAGGGTACCCATGGCCAGCAGTATCAGGGTCACTTAAACCCCAGGACAGCACACAGACACTCCAGCTCCAGCAAGGTCTAAACCCACCGCCCCCAAGGTTTAAATGCAGCTCCAGGGCCAAAGGGTTACTGGTGGATGGATGGGGGCCCACATGAGGCTAACCAGGGTAATCAGTGCCTGCTGACCTGCTCACGCCGTGTCCAAGTCACAGCCCCTTCTGGCTCCTGTGGGGAGGAAAGAGCACATTTAGGTCTGAAGGGAGCTGATGCAAGACATTTAACTAAAGTTTATGCTTTAGTGCAGCTTAGGCATAAAAAAATGAGTTTTTTTCTGAGGTGTCCCCATACAAATATGTTCTTGGAGGTTATTGATGTGCTGAATCTCACAACTGAAAAAAAAAAAGAAACTACTGACACATTTGAAAGCTGAAAATTCTTAGACACCACTTTTCTTCTACTGATTGTGGTCTTCGTGTACCTGTCTCTCTAGTCAAGGTTATAATCGGCCACAGACTCAAAAAGTACTGAGCACAGGGGAAAAAAATGTCATCCAAAGGTAGGCAGCTGGCCCTGAGATGTGAAAGGCAAGTTTCCAGCTGCCTGGATACTATAAGACTCTCCAGACTTTTAAGAAGCCATCCAGCTCTACAGAGCATGTGCTGATGTTTGTGCAGTGTCCAGTGCATGACTGTTTGATGATAAAATGTTTGATGTGGGTTGAAAAAAATCAGAGATTTATCTGTGAGCAGTTTTATCAGTTTAGCCTTAACTTGGAAAAGGAATTACAGTTCTGTGTAAGGCACTATGTTGATTTTTCTGGTTGAGTCTTTATTGAGCGAGTATTTTTCTGGGCTGAAATACTGCTGCACTGACAAGTTGACTTGAAACATAGCCCATCTGCCTCAGCAGCCTCAAGGGAATTTCCTGTAGCTTGAAGCTAATCTTTGCTCACTTCTTTGAATAGCACTGTGAAGATGAGCTGACCCTCATTTTCTGCCTTGGAGACAGATGCTGGTTAGTAGTGCTGCATGGAATCTGCTGTAGTGTATTACATAATGTCTGTGACAAAAATGTACAGCCCCTAAACTGCACAACCAATAATTGTGCTAAAAATAACAGATAATAGATCAATTATAATGAAACAGAGGTAAACCATGTATGTATATAATAATGCATAATGCATATTTATTCAGATAGCTCTGATAATATATATGGATAATAATTATATCGATCAATAACACTGTTCTGTACAACAATGTATAGCTCTAATTCTGATAATCTCTATCAAGGTCTATTTTATACTTAGAGAACTAAAAACCTCTGTATCAAGAAAGATATAGATCTGTATATACAAAAGTTGTAATAAATTCTATTCAGAATCTACTTCAGAGTAGTGGCTGGCAGCTTGCAGTGGGAATCCTACAGAAAATATCCTGTCTTTTTACCTGTATTAATCACTTTGTCTATCGCTAGGAAAATAATTAGAAATTACTCATTTCATCCTGACCAAACAAATTTACACTATTGAGCTCATTCCATGTTATTCAGGCAATCTACTAAAACATCCTTTTATAAGACCTGTGTGCTGAGTAAGAAAGTCAGGAATCTGGTGGTTGGTGGGTTTATAGATTCTAGCAGCTGATTCACTTTAGTTATACAAAAACTGGTAAAGTTGCTGTATTAGTGAGCTTCTGAAGAGGAAGCACATAGTACACTACTCTGGTAGTTCTGCCTTGGGCAATGGCAGTCATAATGGCTTTTTAAAACTATCTAGAAAGTCTTGTATGGGTTGATATGAATTTTTTTGCTCTCACTGGCTTGTTTATTTTACCAAGCCAAATGATTCAAGCTAGATTTGAACCAGCTTGTGCTTGCAAGGCATTCTGTCATCTAGCTGGGGGCACAATATTAACTACAAAACACCTTTGAGACAGTCATGAAACATCATAAAGGATATTGGAAAACTTAATGTAAGGACTGACACATCATCTCTGGCCTATCAGAAACCTTCTGAAATTTGAGAGTATAAATGGCTATGGCTCCATCTTTGGAGGAAACAAGAAAATATGAACCTCTCTCCTGCAGCATTTTGCTTGCAAAGGAGGTAATAAGATTGCAAGAAATTGGGATGCACTGACTTAGCCTTATTAAGACTGTCAAGACAGACTGGCAAGCAAGGCAAACTTTAGTTTCTTTGTCACAGCAAGAAACATCTTATGCTGCAAAGCCACTGACCTGATTTCAGGTGTTGATTGCTAAAAGTGAATTGGCTTTTGACAGCTCCCCTTCATCTGAGCAGGTGATGGCTTGGGTTGCATGGAGGTGAAGGCAGGTTGCTAATTGCTCTCTCAGAGTGCTGTTTGGCAAACCTGCACTGTCTTTGTGTCAGCAAAGAAAGTGTCAGCTGGAATGGCAGCTTCTTGTCTCTGGCTTTGAAGGGAGTTATATACAAATGACAGAATCCCAAAATGCTCTTTTGCAATTTAGTAGGACAGTAAGGATTCATGGTAACATTTTTTTCTAGAAAAATAATTAAGATACAAGGAAGGATGTAGGACAGGCTTGCACACACAGTAAGTTCCTGTTTGCTATTAAATATTTTAACAGTGGTAGCTCAAAGAAACCTCACTCAAGAGAAGTAAACCCTCCTTTTAGACATGCAGGTGTTCAACTGCAGCCTGAACTAAAGCTGCCAACTGATTGATTCTCTCATAGGCTGGATATTATGCACTTGAGCATATCCAGAATTTCCTTTAAAAGGAAACTTTACAGTTACTGAAAAGATAACCTTTTAGATATACACTCACTGCCAAGTGACAGAGTTCCCTTCCTAAAGCTGCAAACTAGATTAAATAGGGACTGAAAGCTGTGAATATCTTATTCCTTATTTAGATACTTAACTAATAATACTGTTTAAAAGTGTTACTAGTGTACATAAAGTAGGTCTAAACTTGTTTCTCCTTGATTTTGAGTGCAGTGGGAGAGCATAGCAATTAGCTACTGCAAATTGTATCATCCTTAACTAATACCAGGTAAAACAACCATTACTCTTTGGTTTAAGTATGTGCTCTGAGAGAGAAATTCAGAAGAGATCCCTAAGAAGAACCAATTAACTAAGTACCTCTAATGAGTTTCAGTAACATCCTAAGAATTATAAGGGCCTGCTGTCCCACAGGAAAGAAGACAGAGCAGAATCCTTTGGCAAAGCATAAATCTCATTTTAAATGAGATCATAAACATGCTGACTAGCTAACCTAATTTTACTTCTGCATACAATACTGTGTGCTCTTCCTTGCTTACACAGTTTTAACTCCTATTCATGTCATCAATAGGAGTATTTAGTTTATTTCTACAGCAACAGAAACCATTTTTTGCTGCCACTGTTGCAAGAGAATTCTGCACGATAATATGATCATATTAAAAATAATAGGAAACTAATAAGTCTAGGGAATAAACACTTTAGGGGTAAGTAAAATATTCCACAATTTAATCAGTCAGATCTGTACATCTGCATGTAAAACACAATTTCTAACCCGTGCTCTGAGGGAACTGGGAGGGAAGGCCAGAGAGGAGAACTTTTGAAATTGCCAGATGAAGCTGACACCTGAATCTCTTCAGCTCTGTTGTTGTGGCCATTGGCAAACTAAAATCATGTATGATACTTAGGAAAAAACAACATTGCATCAATTCAGTTACCTTTTTTTCATTTGTCATTCTCAAACTGCGGCTGCATTTTTGAGTACTTTTGAAAACGTTAGAAATTTTGATTTTTGTGATAACACATTTTATACTTTTTCAGATTTGGCTTTTACCATTATAATTTTTCCTACTTCTTTTTCCATGCTTCTATCTTATTTGTTCCACAAATATTATCTAGCTGACTTTTTCCCCCTTGCTTTTTATTCTAAGTGGAAACAGATGCACTACATCTTGGCTTGATGATCATCTCTGCTTTTATTTTTTCTGCTTTGAGATGGCACTTGTGGGATGAATAAGAACCTGCCTGGAGAATTATGTCATTTAATTAACAAATAAGGTTACTAAATTTCTCATGTGATTAAAAAAGACAGGGAAAGACAGAGAAAGCAAAAATAAAAGTCTTGTATGGAGCTGTACAGCACTAGTGAGACATTATCATCACAACTGGAGACGTGCCCTCTCGTGGTCATGCTGCTACAAGAGCAGTGCCTTGTTTTAATCAAGAGCAGGCCACTGTTCAGCTAGCACTTCAGCATTTTAGTTTGGTAAGACTGGTTTTAAAACTTATGTGAGAGCCCTAAAGTATGACCTGGCTGGACAGTACAATGCTACAAGCAGAGAAACAGTTAGGAAGAAGTGAAGTTGTGTGTTGAACTGTCCCCACAGTTTTGGAGTACAGTTTTTGTGGCAGTATTCTGGAAATACAGATCAACTTTCCCTACTGAGAAATAAAAAGAACTTTATCAGGTAATTTGACTCCTGATGCTATGTATTGAATTATAAAGCTCAATGAGCAGACTTGGAAGACCTAAGACATAATGACAAGATTTAATTTCTTTCCATATGTCAGATGACATTTCTGATCTACAGTTGAATATAGATCAGAAATGCACATTTAGTCTGCAGGTAAATATTGTTGATTAGTTCCACAATTGATTCTTATTGAAATCAACAAGGTATTCGTGTTTTCTAGGATAAGGATTTAATTAGGAATATGCAGTTTTGTTACTCTTTTCATTTGAATAGACAGTACATTAATTTTAGAGACTGAATCCAAAATTGTCCATACAAGATGAAATAGCTACCTTAATTAGTTTGAGCTAGGCATCTCAACTCTGAATCACTGCAATTTCTGCCAGAATCGTAGTCCCTAGTGGCTCTTGCCACGAGTGTGCTGAATGAGGCAGAAAGCAGCATTACTACTAATTAAAATGTATTTTAATCCCCTAAAAATATCATAATAGCATTTTCATTCTTGGTTCTTACACATACACACACAAGAGAAGACAGTTTTATTTGCAGTGTAAAATCTCTGAAAGTGGTCACTGTGATGTACATAATTCCACAGAGCACCTTTTGTGCCCATTATTCAGGAACTTGGCCTTTGTGGCCAGGGCAGTCACATAAAGGAAGTTGCAGTGGTTGAAACGTAACAGCCTTTACACCAGAAAGTGTGCTAAAGGTTATTAAATGACAAATACACAGATATCCACAAAACACAAAGTCAGAAACTTTGTAACTTAATTTTTGTCCATCCCATGTGAATTTCTTCAAGGAGAGGCACGTATTTCTTGTAAACAGTGTCCCAGTCTGGGCACAAGAACAAAGTCCTACTGCAGTCTCCATCTTAGTAGGAGGGTGATATAGCAGGAGGACTTCCACTCAGTGTAAAATCCACAACAGCACAATGCCATTTTCTGCCTGTTGTTACCCCAGTTGTAGGTTTTGCTATTCTTGCTTGAGGTTTTTAGCCAGTGTTTGTTTGTCAGATTTCTTTTTTTTTTTTTTTCCCCAGAGATCTCCAATCTTTAAAAATACTTTGATTTCTGATTCTGCCACTCAGCATGTGTTTTCTTCCCATCAGGGCTTAAGCTGGTTCATTGCACCAACCCATGTACCATCTCCACATAAATGTATATTAAATTATTCAAAATTATTGCAGTCTGGGGAACTCCTAGCCACCATTACTGGAGACCATGACCTCGCTGCCTCAGTGAAGTAGGTAACTCCTTGAGTCAGAGTCTCAGCACAGCCTTTTTTGTTCTCTTTAAGAAGTGTTTTCTTCAGGCTGGTGTACTCCTTCCAGCTTACCTCTGTACATGGGCTCACCATGTGTGCACCAGTGGGACAGCAGCCTGGTGACACTGGAGCTTAGGGAGTGCTGTCTGTATTTGCTGCTGCCCAATTGCCTTCCCTGCCAGCAGCCTGAAGGGCAGGAGAGAAAGGTCTAATGCATCTCTTTTTCCATGTCAGTGCCTCTGGAAAATGCCCCCAAAGCAATCCTATGGCTATTTTTAGCAGCTGTGAAGCTTCTTATGTCTGTACAGTACAAGATAGCAAAGCAAAAATTCCTTACTTCAAGTCTGAAGTAAGAAAAATCATCAAAATATAAATTATCTACTAAACCAAACTTCCATTTTTCATAAATATATTAGTAGAGCAGTTTGCTGTCAGTGGCTGGATGACTGCAATTACTGAATACTTCTAAAGAAAAATGTCCTTCTATAGTTTTATTACTATGGATACTTTTTCCAATAGAGTAAAACAGTTTAGACTTACAAATCAACTAAAAAGATTTAAATAGATGGATTTAAAATAAGACTGGAGTGTATAAAACTGTTCCAGAGAATCCAGGCCATAATTCATATATCTTTGATTGTGCACTTCTAAAGAAGGGAAGTGCTCATTGAAGTTAATGAATATTTTGGTTCTTTATCTACTTGCAGATTAGAGCCTTGATATAAACACAGCTGGTGTGTGTTCAACGACATCTTCTACTGCTTTGCCAGTTGTAGGATGTTATTTAATGAGATATTCTGAGGATGTTTATCAAGTTAGCTTGAGTTTGGCAGAAGTAGATTATGTAAGCACTTTACAACAGAAACATACACAAAATATGCCTAAAGCTTTTAAACTTCTTCCCCAAAAGTGGAATTTAAACGTAAATTTGTGTATTACATATCTTTTAAAATATCATCCTACATATAAATTGGATGTGAAATTTGTGGGACATGGTTTATCTACGACAAAGGAGTAATTAAGATTTATATTTAGTTTCACATCATAGTACATCTCTTTGATCGGGGTTTAATGGATGCAGTCTGTTATCACAGAACAAATACCATTTGATATTTATTTTAGAGGCACACAAAGCAAAGGATAGGGAGATGCTGCCACTGGTAGAATCAGCTGACATTAGATGTTTCCTGTGCTTAGGGGCTCCTGGTATCCTGTACAAGCGTGCTGTCACCTTGATGCTGCCTCACAAAGGCATATCTGCTTAGTTGTGGTTGGTAATGTTAAGGTGAAGGGACTAATGCATCAAAGGTGATGAATAAAACTCCAGTGCTCTGACTGGATGACTTGTGAAAAAGAAAGCATGCTCACTGATAACTGTAAAGTGAAGAACTAAGGCCATTTCTGATGGGAGTGCTAATTTTAGTCTTTACTGAATTCTGAGCCTAATATGCTGATGTTCATGTTCTTCATATGTCTAGGTGAATTGACTAAACTCCCTGCTTGGTCCCACAGCCCTTGTAATGCAAATAAGGAGAAGGGAGTAGCCATTTTTATGAGCAAGAGACAGTATAAAATTATTTTTAATAATACCAGTGGCAGTTAGTGTTGGTTCTATTCATCTGAATGAGAACTTTGACTTTCAGGGAAACAAGGGAAGGTTGTTCTGAGTGTGTTTGAAAATCCCACTGACAATGTGACTGCTCAGAGTGAGAAATTATTTATATTTATACTGTATCTCTGCTTCTGCATTACTCTCTTCTCTAGGAATGGAGCTCCAGTTACATTGCCAAGTTCCTACAAATCTGGAAGTGAAAATATTTAAGAAAATATTAAGAAAATATTGCATAGCCTCAGTACAATAAAACTTAGTGTAGCTATTCTCTCTGTTTTCTACTGGCCACTGCAACCTTCTGAGAAAACACTAATGAATGACTTAGAAAAGATGAAAATAAAGTTTTATCACGTGAGAGGAGAAATATAGGAAACATTTCAATAAGGCAGTATTCCCTTGGCAAATTCTAAGCTTTTCTGTCTAATGCAGAAAACTGAAGTGATAGTTTCAGCACATGCACAGGAAGGTATATGGGCTGGGACAGAGAAAAGGCACGGTTACAATCTGATTTTAACATTTCATAATCATCGTTCTTATAAAGTAATGATTCCTTTATTCTCAGAGCGAATGCCTGACTTGAGTTTACTCGTTTGCTTGTGTAGTTATGATCTTTTTCTTCGAGGGAAACCCCAGCCGAGGTTGACGTGGCAGTGAAGTTTTCCCTCTGGCCACTAGATGCTCGCACAGCCCCACAGCTCTGGGTGCTCGCGGCCGCCAGGCAGGAGCCGGGCTTTTTTACATTAAAAAGAAAACAAAGAAAAGGCCTTAAGGTAGAAGAATACCAGGGGAAAACTTCCCCAAAAATCAGGAATTTCCAGAATCAAAGTGCATATATTGTCTTGATTTGGTCCATGTGTGCATACATGATGACACTCATTAAATTAATAATCAGATTTTTTCTAAAGACTGCAGACCACATTTGATGCACATAAAATATTGTTCATTTTTTGTCACTTCAGCACATATACTCTGCCTTGTTTATTGTATAAACCATATGAGCTCTGTGTTCAATATACAATTTTTTGTATGTCTTCATACCATCTTCTGTGTTCACAGTATCCTCATTTTCTACCTGTGGTTAATAAACTTTCAACTTTTCTGGATGGCACCTAGAAGGCCAGATGATCATATTTTGATCTTGTGGGTAAGAAGCTGAGTCACAGAGGGTAAACCCAGCATTTCCCAGTGAACTTTCATAATCTCATACCCAGTATAAGAAATTGGTTCCACAAACTTTGGTGCTCTACAGAGTGTTTTAATGCACTCTGTGTTCAAAGCCCAAGCTGCCTTTGGTCACTGCAAGGGCTCAGTAACTCTGCAGGATGCATCCCAGATTTGGGAGCCAGAAGGAGCAGGAGTGTTTGTCCCTCTGTGATGCTGAACAGATGGGGTGGAATCTATTTCTCCAGAGAAGCCCTCGGTGGTCTCGGGTAGTCCCTTCCAGTTTTTCTTGACACCCGTGCCCTGGCCTGTCTGTCCGTGCCCTTCTGCAGCAAATGAATTACAGGACACATTCCCGACACAAAGGCTGCTCTCGTTACCGAATTTAGAGGTCTCGCTCCGAACCAGGGGCATACCAGAATTAGGAAACCGAGTGAGGTGTCAGCCCTATGCTACACCCCGATCACATCACCGAGGGGCACTGTTGCCTTTGGTTAAAGCACCAGCCCTGGAAAATGACGGCTCGGAGTGTAAAGGATCTCCGTTCCCAGCCCTGGCGCTACTCAAACAAGCTGCCCTACTCCGTCAAGACTGCACTGCCCTGATATCCAGGAATAGGTCAGAATTAGAGAACTAGTGCTTGGGCTTTTTGCTCAGATTACCTCTCACTTAACAGCTGTGTAATTGCCTCCGAGAGTTATCCACTCGGGACTAGCAGAGACCGAGTCACTTTGCATTCAGTGGCTACACGGTACGATTCAACTGATCTGAATTAAGATAGAGGTAACAAGCAGCATCTCATTTCCAGCCTCTCATCCATTCATTTCTCAAAGAGACACCAAACCTTGAATTTAACAAAACTGATTTATCCATGTAATTTCAGTCTCCTTCTGAGTGCTGCAGACAACTTCAGGCATCAGATTCTGATCTTGGTAGCTATGATTGTGGAATGAAAAAAGCACCAGTAGCTTCAACAAATTTTTATTAGATTAATTCTATTTGTGCTGAACTACCACAAAATTGTTTTAGCCTTGAAACTGGCAGCTTAGTTACTTGATTGTGAAGGTCCTGGTCACTGCACCAGAAATAAGATTACAGCAGGCTTTTCCTCTTAATGGCACTTCTGCCAGTTTGTACTTCTGGCATGAATATTCTTTTAAAATAGCTCTCGGAAGGCAATTAAGGAAAACAAAAAAATAAGGAGAATAAAGAGACTGTCATTAGTAATCCAAGAAGGGTTTCATTTCTGAGAAGGGATTAACAATGAAGACAAAGAGCAGAATGAGAAGGCAATTGCTGTTGTCATTATCAGCAATTTCTTCAAATTAAATTGGCAAGTCTTGTATTCAGTGTGCAATATTCATTGTGGATTGGCATTTGAAAAGATTTGTAAGAATTAAAAGTAAGTCTTTAGAGCAAAGCAGCAGCAATATGGTCTTGGATTGTGACCTTGGGTAAATTCCATCAGGACTTCAGTGCAGTTCTAGCCATGTAATATATCACTTGGTCCTGGGGAGATCCTGTATCTTTTCACTGTTCTCCTGATCCCTCAGGGAAAAGTTAAGCCCATGAAGTTTTTTGCAGACCAGCCAAAACTTTGCTTTCTGCTTTGCAGATCTATGTAGAAACAACATAGCAGACCTCTGCAAAATTAAATGAGCAGCCTGGTTTAGAGTGAAGGAAACATTAATAATAATATAAGGGTGAAAGAAACTGAGCTGGGAATTTCCTTCTCTGCAATAGTGAAGAGCTTCACCATGTAATGGTGAGTTGTGATAGGGATGGCTGAAGAACCTCAGCTGATTTATATCATAACAGGATTTGCTTGGTGGGGAGCTCACTCCAGTGAGAGGAATGAAATATCACTGAACATGTGGAATTTCTAAACGAAAAATAGTAACCAATCAACTGTGGTACAATGTTAACATTGTTTCCTTCGAAGAGCTCATATCATCAAGCAAATATCATCAAGGAGATGGGAAATGTCAGGTTGTGGCCTGTGCCCATCCTTCGTGATCTAAAGTACTGCTCCAAAGCAACGGGCTGGTGGCTCCTCAAATCTGCCTTTCCCTGGCTTTGCCAAGAATGCACTGGAATACCTTAACTTCATCCTGATGCAGAATGAGAAAACTGCATAAAGCATCCCAGATTGTGAGATTAGTTCAGATCATGTAATCAAGAAACCTGATGTCTTTGTACTTTAATATCTTCCAGTTTGCTTAACCAAGGCCACTGTGTTCAAAAAACAAAACGAGACCTTGCTATTGTCATTCAGCCTCACACTTGCTACTTGCAGTGCTTCTCTTGGCATTTCCCACCATTCTTTCATGTCCTGCATCTCTGCTGCTCCTGCCTCTTTTCCCCTCTGCTTTCCCTGCTTTCTCTCCTGCTTTTGTCTGCTGCTCCCCACTGTGCCTCTGTTAATCCTTTTGTTGTGTCCCTCAGGCCGGTGCGAGCACCGCTCCTCTGTCAGCCTCCTCTGCTCTTCCTGCTCCTTCTCGCTGTGCATCCAGCCACTTCCCCTCGTATATCTGTGCTCTGCCATGCACAGCTGCTGCTCTTCTCCCCACCTCCACCACTCCCGCTGCTGCTGCTGCTCCAAAAACAGTTTTGACCAGCTCTACTTCCAAACAATGAGGCTTTGACCTCTTTCCCCTGGGAGAAGATTTCACAGCCAAACACGTCTCACTGGCAGGAGCTTTTCCTGATATTCAGCCTGTTTCCTTCTCCCATTGCTCCTACTTAAATCTCTTTATATTGAACTAACAGCTCACGCCCCAGGCTAGGTGTTTTACCCCTCCTTTTCTGCCTGTTGCAAAGAAGGGCTGGATACAGATAGTGTGGCCAAAATGAACAGGGACACACTCCTAATATGCAGCTCTGTCTGTCCAAGTAAGCAAGCTCCTGTTGCACCCAGAAGGAGCAGAACAAACACTCTTACCATAATGAAAAATAGGCCACATGCCTTACAAAAATTCACCGAGGGCCAAATCTTGATCAGTTTTTATTCATCTGAA
The DNA here is from genome assembly GCA_013399225.1 of Rhipidura dahli. Taxonomy (NCBI): domain Eukaryota; kingdom Metazoa; phylum Chordata; class Aves; order Passeriformes; family Rhipiduridae; genus Rhipidura; species Rhipidura dahli. The sequence continues at coordinate 457,741 of VXAC01001810.1, forward strand.
GGAAAGATACTCGTAAGGACAGCTGTGTCAACAGCCTGTGAGCCAGGGGCTGAGTGAATCTGAGCTCCTGAAGGGGAGCAGCGATCTGAAATAGGTGAATAAGGCCCAAACGTTTGGACGTGGGGGGAGAGGTTTGAACCGAAGAGGTAGAGGAGGAAAACCCTGAGCTTGAACAGAGTGCAAAAGCAGGAGACACTGAGTTTAGTTAGTGCAAAAAAAAAAAAAGGGGGGGAAGAAATAAAACAGACCGTATGGAAAGGAGAGGGGTGGGAGAGGGGTTCAAGCAGCTGGATGTGGGCTGAGGTGCATTAGGTGACCTGCAGTGGGATGACAAGGGTTGAGTGGGGCTAAAGGTGAACGCATCCCACACACACAGTGAGGTCAACAAATTGTGGAATGACTGAACACAACTGTGAAGAGACTTGTGTTTTAAGGATGAAGACTGTCACTTAACAAAGTATCAGAAAAGTGCTCCAGTTGAAGAGGAGATTAGGACTGATACTAAAGCTCCATTTTAGAAACTTAGAGTTTCTAAGCCAGCCAACTGATGTCTGTATACCTGTCTCCATGGCTGGTGTGAAACAGAAGTGGTCGTCTACTCACACAACCACAGACACTCCCCCTTGCTAGGCTCAACACACATGCCAGGGATAGAGAATGCAGTTTTACTGTGTAGAGAGAGCCAATACAACTGCTGAAGAAAGGTAGAGATTTTCTGTGCCTTCCTTCCTTCCCAGCTGCACCTTCTGGACACTAACTGGGCTCTGGCACTTGTTCACACCTTTCATCAACTGATCTCATTCACTAAACTATCACAAACATATCCATTTCTCTTTTTTTGTGATCAATTTTCTGCTGGCTTAGTGAATTGGTGCATAGCAAGAGTTGAGAGAGCATAATCTTTAAATCATGAACTACAGCTGCTTGGGCACAGGATAATGAAGGGGAGATGGAGCATTATTTTTTCTCATCAGAGACCAGACTTGAACTTAGCTGTGTGTACACAGCACTATAATCTGAGTGAGCATCTTCTTCTTTTTCTCAGGTGTTTTAAACTGTGCCAACCAATATGTTCCCATTAGCACGTTGTAAGGGCTGCTCATTTTCCTAGTCTAGACAGGCCTTTCAAGCAGGCATGCAGATCTGCCTTCAGGCATTTTGTCAGGGCAATCCTCAAAAGCACCTTTCAGAGGCTCAACAGACAACTTCAGATGGCAATTTGGAATCTTATTCTTGGTGGTTAAAATAGCTTATTTTGGCCAGTCCAAAAGCTAAATTATTAATACCAGATGAATTAATAGTAGTGAAAACTGCTCATTAGAAATTATAATAGCATGGAATACCATAACCGATCCCCTATAGTGTAAATCAACCTGGTCCCATTTATTTAATGAAGCTACAACTGCTTACAGCAGCCAAGGACCTGCCCTAACATTTTCATGCTTTTGCATGTACCTAACATACCACTGCAACCTTCTTGCTCAGTTTTTCTGCCATTCTTATAATTTTTCCCTTAGAGGGCTTCTTTAGACATAGCAAAGACTGCTTGGTAATTTTTGTCTAGCCTCCTATTTCCCTTGCTACTCCCCCATGCAGTAATTTGTGTGAGGAAAAGGTAAATCAGAGCCACATGTTCCCTTTATAAGTCCAAGATAAAGGACAGCAGCAATATCGCTTGCTGTGAATTCACTGGGATTAGTCAAAATGCTGTCAACTATGGAGAAGATCACAGTATCAGTGTGCTTCCTCTGTTTTGCCTGTTACATTGTTGGGGCAAGCTCAGTTTCTTCTGTCGATGTAAGAGGCAGCTGCTGGTGGTGCATCATGTCCTGCAATAGTTCCTAGGCAATGGGCCCATCACCCTCCAAGAAGCTGGCACAATTAGAGGTGCCATACTCAGCCGAACAAACATGCTGTACCTAATGAAAGCACTAGCCAAGGCTATGGAGAACATACAAATATTTAAAATTTCTTGGTTACTCTCATAACAAAAAGAGCAAGTCAAAATCAGAGTTTCGTTTGTTAATGAAAAAATAGGAGATGGTGATTACATTGTAATTTGTTTTCCAAGTAAACTGTAATAGTCATGTACATCTGAATGCATGACATTTTTAGTTTGAAATGCCACCATTGTAGTGTGTGTGTTTCTAATCTGTTTTGTCTCCTGTATTGGAGAGGGAGTTGTGTATAGCTTGCATCATTGGTTACATACCACCAAGGGAGATACAGTCCAGCCAGTTTCTGCAGCTCTACAACAAAGATGGGCATTATTACTGGATCAAAGAGAAACCTCCTTTATTAATATAACATCTAGGGTCTGACAGTCCACCAGGCCACAACAAAGAACCATGATCTATTCCAATGAAGTCAAGAACATCACTGTGGAATTACACTTACATGAGTGCAAACTAAAACACTTGGTCTTATTCTGGCTGTCTAATCTGTTCCCAGTTACTCTAATTAGCACTTCCCTGAGGACTGATTAATCCACCTATCTCCAGCTGAAGAATGCAAAGCTAACTATTTGAACAGAAATTTAATGTTTCCCACCAGATATTTTTAGGAACTATTTATATCACGCCACATTTCCTTTGTTTTGCATCCATGTTTGAGTTACATATGTGCGAAAAAGGGTGTGTCCTGTGTTTACATCTGTGCTGGGAATAACCTAAATTCACAGATCATTTTAGCATTTCAGGTAATGCTCTTACACTAGAGCTGCTGGCCAGTGCTTGTTTGTAACACGTTTGCTTAAAACCAGTGTTTTCCAGAGTGTTTCAAGAACTACTTATCAACAACATTTAATGAACACTCAGCAGTCCTGGACTAAGTCAATTGTACCCCCAGTAGGCACGTGGCTTCAAAGATGACTCTTCTGCCACACTAGGAGTGTTGGAGGGACTTAGGCATTGTTGATACTGGTACTGGAACAATTTTGCCCAAATCAACGCTGCTATATTCATCTCAAGCTTAAAGACTTGACGGATGTTTTCTCCATTTCATTTTGGGCTCTGAGACACACAGTGCTTTCCTGAAGCTTCTAGCATTGAATCTCAGCAAATGATACCTGGATGTGTTTACTTTGAAGACAGAAGAAATTTTTACATGCAGTGGGACCTCTTAATACTTCCCTCGAGCACTTCCATCACCTACCATAACTTTGCTCAGAGCCATCATGCTTTGCTGTAGGCTTTGTTTGATGGAAGATGCTGCACCTAAGATACATAAAATGATAACTTACCAACATAAATATCCCCCTTTCAGCAGGAAACTAACCATAATTGCAGTGTAAAACCCACACCAGTATTCCAACCAGCTTGTTGGTGTAAATGAGGATAGGGAAACATCAAGGTACAACACAAACAGCTGGGCTGTGAACAGAAGGGTGCCAGCACCAGCTGCACAGTACTTACCTGTCAAGCAGTCACCCAGCACAGCCCAACACAAATGAGGTGGCTGCCTTTCCTCCTCCTCCCAGGACCAAACAGTCTCAGGTTACTCCATGCTGGCTGTGGGCAGGAGTATGTCTCTGCACTGGAAGTTTCACAGGCTTTGATGATTTAATATGTCTGTACCCTGAGGACAGGACTAGGTATTCCTGGTTTTCAGTCACAACCTCTGATCTTTTTAAAACTTGGTTAGCTCTTCTCTGCTTATTTCCTTTCCACCTAGCTGGCTTAATCCAGGCTTTGGTCAGGTGAGATGGCTCTGGGAAGCTTTCCCACTGTGAGATAGCTACTCCATTACCTCTGTTACTGTGCATTTGTTTAATTAATTGCTCATTTTGTTCCTGAGCTGTTGTGCTGGCCCAGTGCACTTACGGTATGCATGAGTGCCTAAAAGGTGATGAGGCTCCTAGGGATGACTCTGTCCCTTTCATTTATTTATGGAAGTTGAGCACATGATCCCTTATAAATTGCAGGCACCACTTACTCAGCCTGACTGTAGATATAGTGCCACAGGCTCCAGCCCCTCTCAGCTGGCACTGACGGCAAGCAAGGACGGCAGCAAGGACCATGCTGCAGAGAGCAGGGCTGATCAGCCCAGGTCAGGAAGGCAATTAAACTTTATGTGGCATTTGAACTGTGGACCTGGAGGTGCACAAAATAGCCTTTGGCCACTCTAAGATCTTTTTTTTCAGTGCTGTGACTACTCAACAGAGGTAGTTGTAAGAGCACAAATCAAGGGTTCTGTTATTCCTCAAGAGGTCAACATTTATCACAGCAGACTTTAAAATTAATTTGAAGCATAGAAATTACAAGAATTTACATAGAAAATGACTTATTGTCAACAGGCAATGTAGCAGAAACTTCAGCTACAGCAGCTGAGACAAGCAGCCTCATCAGTATATGGGTTTATATTTAAGCACTGAACTATGGCAGAAGCTGACAGATGTTCCTCCTGGTAGAGTGCTGGCTTAAACAGCCCAAACCGATGGTTCTTATCCCCGAGCTGCTCTTTCAGATGTGTCTTGGTCTGTCTGGGTCACCATCCAACCCCACAAACAACTACAGAAAGAAGGAGGGGGTGGCATAGGATGGGAAGGAGAGAGGGTGTGAGGGCTTGAGCCAGCAGTGCTGCTGAAAGCCATCCTTGTCAGACTAGGTTCTAGCAGTCTGAAGCCCTGGGATCTTTGCTCCTTTTCTGCCTAGAGACAGCTTTGAAGGTTGCTCGAGCGTCACACTGTGTGTTTCCAGGCACACTTCATCCACTGTCCCAGTCTCTGGTGTGTGAGCACGGAGTGGGTACAGTGGGGTATTGCAGGATATGCTGCACCTGTGCAAAACACAGTCAATAGATGTTTCACTAATGTATACTTGGAGGATGGGATGAGGGAAGGTGACAAACAGTTGTCCTCCATAGTAGATCTGTGTGTTAAGGGAGTCCACTGAGGTGTAAAACCTTCCTTGCCAGGCTACCTCAAGTCCAGTGCAGAGAATTTATTGTCCTGGATCCAGGCCCAAAGAGTACAGCTTTGGCTCTGCTGCTATTTGAGTAGTCTGGGACCAACAATTTACCTGTAGTTCACTCTTCACCATCTGTTAAACATCTTAAGACAATTGTGCTGAATGTCAGACATGTTGGGTTCTGTATCAGCTGGGTTATAATTAATGAGTGGCTATGATGTGGCTGTTGGAAGACTTCCACAAAAAGTGGAGCTTCTTTTATCCACAACAACTCTGCTCCCCCTGTTCATCCTCTGCACTTTCCCTCTGGGTATGTGTAGCTGAATCACACAGCGCTGATCTGGGTTTCCTTGTTCGTAAGCACTGCTTTTTTTCCAGTACAAAAAGGAGATGTCGAAGAAGGTTGTTGACTTTGTGTAATTTCTCAGGTGCTCAGATACTGAGTTGCTGAGCACAGTCTTGATAGATGAGATTAGATAAAGGAGTGAGATCAAATAGCAGTTTTCTGTTACTACCTTCCAGACAGTTGAGATGGAGCTAATATGATGGGCATCCTGGGAACACCTAAGAAAGATAGGTCATTGAGAATCAACTAAATAAACCATTCTCTCCTCCTAGAAATGCAACTATTCAGACACTGTCCCCCATCCTGTTCAACTCTTCCCTATTCCCGAGACACAGCAGTCTGGGTCTCTAAATATAACATTTCTGGCTCATTTTTTTCTCTTGCAGTGACTGTTGGAAAACTGGATTTAAAGAGAAGTATGTAGCAAAAACCCCCAAATTCGTGGTTATGAGACTTCAAAAATTCACTAGCAAAAATTCTTTCCTTTTTTAAAATTAGCAAGGATGATTATTCTAATTCCAAGATATTAGATTGGAGAGCTAGAAAACTTGCAAAGTATACTTCTGCGAACAGATTGAACTGGACAATGTTTTGTGAACTAATCCTATGTCTTGGAAAGGCTTGCATATATATTTTGTTCCAATGAATGGATTCCACAGAATACAAGTTGTCAGTAGCCTGTTAACACTAACTAAGTTCCGAAGAGTACTGCTCTACTGGGATTTAAATCTTTATCTCAGCAGTAATACTTGCCATCTAATTTTGATCAATGGTTAGAAAACCATTACTTACTTCCAGGAAAACCTTCACAAAAGCTGTCACTGGATTTTTATTTTTTTTTTCTGAAATGCTTGGAAGAATTTTTGGGAAAGATGTGAGGAAAAGATGGAGAATCTAGTCTTCCTGCATGAATACAAAATATTAGAGAAGCATTTCAAACACTTTCATTCAGGGACATCCCAGGTCATCCTCCTCCTCTTTCCTGTTCCCCTTGTATTCCTCCTGTTTCCCAGCAAAACCTTTGATACTGTCTCCCACAGCATCCTCCTGGATACACTGGCAGCCCATGGCTTGGGGAGGTGCACTGCTCATTGGGTTAAGAGCTGGCTTGGTGGCCAGGCCCAGAGAGTGGTGGTTAATGGTGCTGCATCCAGCTGGTGTCTGGCAAACAGAGGTGGTACCCAGGGCTCAGTGCTGGGACCAGTCCTGTTTAATATCTTTATAGCAACCTGAATGGGGAGACTGAGTCATTTTGCAGGCAGCACCGTGTTGGGCAGGAGTGTTGATCTGCTGGAGGGTAGGAAGATCCCTCTGCAGAGGGATCTGGGCAGGCTGGATCACTAGGCTAACACCAGTGGTATGAGGTTCAACAAGGCCGAGTGCTGTATCCTGCACCTGTGTCACAACAACCCCAGGCAGTGCTACAGGCTGGGGGGAGAGTGGCTGGAAAGCTGCTCAGCACAAAAGGACCTGGGTGTGCTGGTTGACCCTCTCTGCAGAAGAGGGTGATTACAAGGGCTTCTGCTACTTTCTTGAAGAAGAAGGACACTTTATGCACCACAAACTTCTCCTGGAGTTCCTTCTTGAGACGAGTCTGTCTGACTTGGAGATAAGCACACTATAGAGGCCATGCCAGCAGCAGAGCAAAGAAACATGCCCCTGCACTGAGCTAGTGCAGTACCAATGTCATTAGTTATTTGAAGAAATTGCCAGTCTTGATAGCTATTTGTCCCCAGACTGACATTTCTGAGGCTGTATTGCTGTCTGTACCACTCAAAACTGCAGTATCAAAGAATAAAAATATCTCTAATACCATGTCATCCAGCTCTTTTCAGGGATGCTCAATGGTGAAGTGAGCAAGAGGAGATTTCTAGAGTCTCATCTCATATGGCATCTCTGCTTCAGAAATCTTAGAATCCTTTCCTCTGGAGGAAGCTTCTGGCTATCCCTGGCATCATTGAATGATCCCTTTGTGAACTTGTGTCTAGGCCCTGGACTGGTTTTCAAATCCCAGATACTTTGTGCTACGAGGGGCGTCCCTTTTCACCCTGGAGTCTCTGTTCCACCTCAGGCTGAGACTACAGAGGTTTCGGCCAGAAACTTCTCCATTACCTCTCCAGTAAGAGTCAGTTCTTCCGATGAGACCTGGTCTCCAGAAGTTCCCGATGTGGCGGTGTGCATTCCAGATTCCACTTCAATTATTCACACGGGACTGCTCTGTGCTACTTGCTGCTCAGACAGCCTCCCTCTCTCACTTTTCTTTTAAATAAGACATGCTCTCCTCTAACCACAGAGAAAGGTCTAAGGAGCTAACATGTATTTACTGTAAGTGGCGTTCTTGATCCTACCCTTTTGAGAAGGAAATTTCCTGTATCAGCTGCAACCCCAAAGACAGTTTTAGTGGAGCACACTAGGAGAGACTTTCATCATTTGAATAGGTTTGCTCTTAAACAAGAGCAAATCTAGAGGCCTCTGTCCCTCAAACTTTGTGGACCTTGGGGCTTGCACTTGAGCTTTGAGGCATTTATATTCTATAGGTTTACTATACAGTGTTTTCTGTTTTAAGAACACAAGGCTCCTGTTGTTGTAAAGCTGCTTTTTGTGCTGAAGGATTTGCTGTCCTTGACCCTGAGAATCCAAACCAAACTGTTCCAAGTCTGGTCTTAGGACTGCTGCTGGTTCCTTGTGACCTGTCAGAAGCACTTTGCTCTTGTGCTCACACCCCTCAGAGAAGATCGATGACTGGCATCACTGCACAGTAACCCTGCGAGCAGCAGCCAGCTCTGTGCAGCATGGCTGGGGTTACTAAATGTCCAAATGGTCAGACAGAGAGTCTTCCTGGACTACAAGAAATTATGTGATAGACTAATTAGAGATGACATTTAGAAAGGATCTTCCATTGCCGTCCCAGAAAGTCTCAGATTTCATCTATAAAAGGGGTGCTCTGACTGGAAGCTCAAGGGCCACACTTTGCCTACAGAAAATTCCTTTGCTTTGCTGGAAATGGGGAACATCTGCTAGTACTGCATGCATGGCCCAGCAGCTGAATGACCCCTATGGTGCCTGTACATAATCAATTATTTAGAGTCAGGGCCTGCCACTCTTGTAACCACATGACCAGCAAGGCAGGTTGTGGGGAGAGGGCTACAAAGGGATTTAGCCAGGATCACCTGGAAAGGCTGTATTGTCCTACCCACGGCTAGCACGTGTGGGGGAGCACACAGTTTGTTTTACACTAGACTGCTGGGTCAGACAGGGTCAGCAAGACAGTAGATCATGCAGCTTTTAACTGCACTGAAATCCTACAGAGCTTTGTAGGAGATGGAAGGGCAAACTGGCATCAGCTATATCAGTGCTGATAGCACTCGCTGGCTTTTTTTCTGTGTAGTAAGGGATTGTTTGCACGGTCTAAGAGCAGCTACTATACATAAGCTGGGGGAAAAAAGGTGCATTTTAATACACCAAGCCCAGACACAGTAAGTCCTGGTTTTGCCAAACATCTTCACAGCTGCTTTACAGGCACTCACTTTGGAGTTCCTGAGCCCCAATTAGATGGCCAACGCCCCAGAGCAGCTGATAGCTGGAATGAGATTTACAGCAGCCAGGGTGCTGAGCAGAGGAATACCAGAGGAAAGCAGGAAGGCTGGGATGAGTGTGGAGCCTTATTGTTCCCTATAACTTAAGTATTTGAGTGGCCTTGAGTTAGGTACCTGCTGCTTACAATGGGTATTTACGGCCACCGAGTTATTTCCTAAGAGTAGTCATCCCTCTGGACACGAGTAACTGGCTCATCAGGCACATACTTGACATTGTAACCAACCTAATCATTGGAGCAAAGCACAAGATAGAGCAGCTGTAACCACTTTCATTCAAAAGCAAGGCTGGAAGATGAGAGAGGCACATGCCTCGTGTGTCATTGCTGGTGGATAGCTACCACACCAGGGAAATGTCAAGAAACAAAGAGGCATCCTTGAATCCTGATCTTGCACATCTTCACAGCTCCTGCAAATTCTATTACATTAAGCATGGTGTAACAGGAGCCTGGCAGTGACTCAGAGAGTGTGAAAGGCATCATGCCTAGTAGGCTGTGTGAAGTTCTTATTCATGTCCCCTCCAGGACACCTGTAAGTCAGTCATACTGTGAACAAAGGCACACATAAGAAAAATTAAACTCTTGGAACAACTTTTCCTAAATTTCCATCTCTTCAAAGTCTTGTACAGTCAGTCTTGTTTAGGTTATACATGAATAGCACAGACTCATTTGTAACACTCTGTAGTCTTTGTAACACTTTGTACTGCACACCTGCCTGACCACACAACCACACGACCTCCTTGCATCTCTACTCTGGCCATCTTGGGCTGTTCTAGTTGAATCACAGCACCAGCTTTGCTAACAGTGTGTTTTCACTGTGGTTGTATGAGGGAGTATCAGTATTTGCAATGCCAAAAACCTGGAAGTCAAGAACCAAGCCACAAAAAAGCAAAAGTTTGCTTTAAAACTACGTTTGTAAGAAGTAATAACTGTGTAACTGTAGATTCATTCTACCTGACTTCTTGCAGTTCAGTATTGGGACTTCCTTCCCAGCTTTTCTTCTCCATCACCATGGTTAGAAATAATATTTTGGCCCACGCTCTGGGTGTGACAGAAACCACTAGATATCTAGAGGCTTGCAATGAATTGTCTGAATTGACAATGTTGTTCAGCTGTTTATAAAACTATCTGGCATTTAAACCCAGTGCATGAAAAAATCAGAAGTGGGTAGAAAATGCTGTCAGACCAGAATGGTAGGTGACTTTGCAAAGGTGTAAAGTGCAGTGAAGGATGAGTGGTGCCAGCTGCCTGCATGGTGCCTTGCCTGCCATGGACTTCCTGTATGGCTTTGGGCAAGTCACATGGCTGCCTTGGGCTTCAGTTCCTTATCATTGTGATGTGAGCATCTGCTCACTGCACAGAGATGCTGGGGAGATAGAGATGTTACAAGGGAGATGTGGTGAGGCAGTAGGGTTTCTAAGATTTATTCTACAGGGTCAAAGTAATAGAGAGCCTCCAAAGTATTGGTTAGCCTCCATTCAGAAAGGGAAATTGTTTATCATGTTAAAACTGTTCCAGGAAACCAAGATATTAAGTAAAATACTTCCCTTCCTCCCTCTCCCCTGCCCCCACTCAAAAAAAAAAAAAAAAGCTACAACTTGATACTGCTAAAACACCTTATAAAATCTCACTTGTCTTTTTCATCAGCCTTCCCTTCATGTCTTTGCACTTCATCGGAAATAGCTCCACAGGTCTGCAGTGCTGCCTTAATTCAGCTGAGATATTAGTGATGCCTTCAAACAGTCTGTCTGGTCTCCTTGCAGAGAAGAGAGGCCAGGCTCTGCCAGTGAGACTGCCTCACAAACCTCAGCTCAGGAAGTAGCTCTGTCTGAGCAGAGCCAGGGACCCCATGTCTCATACCACCGCTCCGGGTCTGGCTGCCTCGGAGCTCACCTTACCTCCTGTCTGCGTCTTTCTCCCCATGGGTCTGCAACGAAGCTGAGTCACAAACACAAGAAAGATGGACCGAAAGGAGAACAAGACCATGTTTTGTAATCAACCCTCCAAAACTTTTGTGGGTTAACAACACGGTTTCACTTTTGACTCATCTCTAGAAATGAGCCTCCTTTCTTTCTGCCAAAAAAGGTGACCTGCCAGCCAGTCTGACGCAAGGTAATTTGTCCTGTTTATCTGATGACTTCGATAAGGCAAAAAGATTACTGCTCTTCCTTCATCCTAAAGTACCAAGCTGTTTATATGCTGTAATCCCCAGTGACTTTTTTTACAGTGAGAGCTTGAATGTGACAATAATTTGGAGAAAAATCTTAGTTGTAAAACTAAAAAAGCACTTTAAATATATTCTTGGTGCATTTTCTTCCAGCTTGCACATTATCCCTAGTCCTGGCCCCTCTCAGCAGTCACGAGATAAGCTTCGAAGAAACAAGGTTGTTGATTGACGGCTCATTAGAAGTTGCAAGAGCAACAAAAGGGAGCCTGCAGCAGCCGGAGCTCACCGCCTGCCTGGCCGTGAGGACGCTGGTCAGCACTGGCCTGAGAGGAACAAAGACCGCGGGAGACACTGGAGGAAAACAACATGAAATTTTCATGGTGTGCGAGAAAGGCCAGGTGTAATGGATCAGGGCCAAAGCCTCCCCTGCCCCCACGGCCCCGCCGCATAGATTGACTTTCTATATATAGGCACTCACGGCGAGCATAGGGTGTGCCACACGGCACGTACATGCGTGCACAAATCCAGGGTACCCTGGCTTCTCTGTGCCAGACTGAATTTATCTGTCAATCCATTTACAAATGAAAGGTTCCAAGGGCATACACTGCTAATATCTGTACATATTAGATGTCACGGCTCCAGCCTTAGATAAGGTCATACACTGAGCCAAACTCACCCCTGCAGTGTAAGCCAGGCAAGGCTTAGTAGGAATAAATTTGGCTTAATGTGACTGCCTGTAGTTATGTTTGTTTTTACAAATCTTGTTTATCCCTCGTGTAAGTGTTTCCTCATAGTTAGGAGGCTTCTACCAGGCACATGCCAATCCACTTTCAGCCCACAACCCGGGGCATCTGTTTCTGTAGCTTCCTGCAGGGGTCTTTCAAGCCCCCTGGCTCAAGTGCTGAAGGGCACTTGCTCATCAGACACGCTGGCTGGTGACAGCCTTCCCTCAGTCCTCTAAGTGCTAAACAGTAGAGACACATTCATAACAAATTGATGCAAAGAAAATTAGCCTCTGCCTTTTGTATACAGGATCATCTGACAATAGTTACAATTGCGTTTTACTTAAAATTTTTCAGTGGAATATTTTTGCTCAAATTACCTCTTTTCCATGCTGAGGAGAATTCTATTTGAGGTCTAGGTAGGTATGCTTGATGTCAAAAATCGTTTTTTAATTCTAGTAGGTCACTTAGACTTCTTCAGTAAGTACTCAAAGAAGCACAGTTATCTGTCTTATCTAGTAGTTATCTTACTTCCAGTTATGTGCTTTTCATGAATAGTCAAATACAGGACTTTATCTCTTGTAAGCCTTCATACTGGTAAAAATTCACTATGCAAGTGGATCAAAATGCCTGGAATATGCTTTTTAAAAATTTGTTTTAATACATTAAATATATGCAGAAACGTTTGTAGGATACTCCTAAATGTGGAACCCTGGAAAAACACTAGACTTGAGCAGAAAATTAGGTTATAGAGGTGGGGTGCAACAAGGCGCTGTTAGATAATTTAAGTTTAGAAACTCACATTCTGCTGGACTTCAGGTAACACTTCGGTTTGTTTTAGACTTTACAGGTTGAGGAGAGCCAGTATTTTGTGAAATTGATAAAATGACACCATAGACATTATCATACCACGGGATTTACTGATAAAACCTAAATCTATTATTTCTGTTCTTCAGTAAGTATAGCTAAATACTAAATTCCCTAAACATAGTAGTGCTACATGAGCATAAAATTGGGATAAACACAGATATAATCTAGAACTTGACTTCAAATTAAGAAAATTACCTTTCCTATAACACACAATAACCATTTTCATATCTTTAATATGCTTTCTGCTTTCATAGACTTGTAAAGATACTGCTTAAAATGGAATCTTTATTTTAGCAATGGAAAGTCTGAGTCCTGAGTCAGGTAGGGTGATTTGCCTAAGATTGCCTATAGATTCATTTTGAGCCAGGTTTCATTCCTTTGTTCTGCCTTCTGCTCATGCCAAATCTAATTTTGCTTCCACTCAAGAACTGAATTTACTGGTAGTTAGCTCTTCAGAAAAACTTCCCAAGTGTTATCTGCTGTAAACCACAATAAATAATAAGGATTGAAGCTTACATAGAAAAATCTGCTGATTTAAGTAGAAGTTTGGGGATGGGGAAAGGGAGCTCTGAGAGAATCACCTAGCACACAGCTACAGCAGAGAGCCTGTAAAAATTGCTATCGCAGCGCAGCGATACACAAAAAGGCAGGAGATGTAACCTTTCTCCTATATTGTAGCCCACCCCTTCCCAAAGTGGCCGCAGTGAATTGAAAGGAAATATTGAAGCAAGCTGCGCATTCTTCGGGCGCGGGGCTGTGTGGGCTTCCTCGGGCCCTGCGCCACACAAAGGCGAGCTCGGCTCCGAGGGGACCCGGCGCTCCCGGGGGGGCCCTGCGCGGGAGCTGCCATATCCCTCCATTGTGATTCTCCTTCCAAAATAGGCTCGTGCTTTACAAAAAGCCCACAACACAATAGGGTGACTCAGCAGTTTGGGTCTGCGGGCCACCGAGCCGGCTCTGGAAAGGTGTTGCTGCTGGTGACCGAACGAGGGAAGATTGCAGCGCTGGCTGCATTTGGACCTCGCTTCGCCGTCAGCCTTGGGTACCGAAGTCTCCCGTCGGCGCTGCACTGAGCTGCCGGGGGCTACAAACACATCAGCCGTGGGAGATGCTGAGAGAACAGGCGTTCAAGGAACACATACAGAGAAATAACATAATCGTCAAACCTGCCCCGTGATTTTGGAAAGCCAGCTGGCACCTCGGACTGATACCACAAATCATTAGGCAGGCAGATGAGGCAGCTATCTCGGCTTTGCTGTCAATAAAGTAGGTCAGACACTGGCTTGTCTGCCTCTCAGTTACCATAACAATACTATTTGTAACACACTTTGACAACAAAAAGCACTAAAGCTGAAACTACAGCTAGCAGCACTCTTTGGCGGTGCTGGGGGCCAGTCGCTAGTCCCCTTCCTCGGCAGGAGAGAGTAAGAGAAAGACAACTGAAAAATGAGACCAGGTGGTGGTAGAAAGCAAGGAGACTGGCGGAGCAGCAAAGCAGATGAGGGGAAGAAAAGACAAGAGGGGAGGCAACATTAGCAAATAAACTGAGAGGTGAAAAAGTAGAAGAAAACTTTAACAAAAGAAAGCGGGGAAAGAATATGAAAGTCGTTTAACCAGAAATAGTCCTGGCTAGTTCCCCCAGAAGGGGAGCGATGACCTAGGTCAGGCAAGGGGCTATGCAGCACCAGAGGGGAAGGCAGGGTGCTTCCCCAGGGAGGGAACAAACCAACCCTGAGCCACAAGTACAGAAGCCAGGCGCTGCCTGCCCATCTTCTCACAGGTTCCCCCTGCCCCTTGGCTTGCAGCCACTGAAAGGTGGGATCCACGTCTCTCCGCGACTGCCTGCCTCTGCTCACCCTGGCTTCTCCCCACTTCTCCACCCTCTCCTCCTGCCGTTCCCCTGAAGCCAGCAGTTAGCCTGCACTCTGTGTGAAACTTTAAGTGCCCCGAGCTTGTGCATGGGTGCCTGATCAGCTTTCAACCTCCCCATTTTGGTTCCCCACTTTGCTTTCCCTTAAGTTTGCCTCTAATCAGAAGTTCCAAGCAAGATTTTAAAATCTGAGGCAATGTTCAGGTAGGACGTCTGTACCCAAGGTACAGATGAACATTTGAAAATCTGATTATTTGGGGTTTGGGACTTTTCAATAAAGCAGTCCTTTGAACCAGTGTGCTATTTGTTCAACTGTAGATTGTTTTTCCATGGAATTTTTTAAGCCATTATGTTTAAGTCTCCCTTTTAAAAGAGACAACTCTCGTACTTCACTGTTTTTTGGGTTTGTTGTTTTTTTTTCCTTTGTTCCAGGCTACTCCATTTTCACTGAGTTTTCTTTTCTTTTCTTTTCTTTTCTTTTCTTTTCTTTTCTTTTCTTTTCTTTTCTTTTCTTTTCTTTTCTTTTCTTTTCCTCTCCTCTCCTCTCCTCTCCTCTCCTCTCCTCTCTCAAAAATAGATCATTCAAATAATTGGAAGTAAGTAATGAAATTTGGTCCAGAGAGTTTCATGTTCTGTTATGAGTTTTCCACATGTGTCAATTTGCTCTGTCTCTGCACACCCTCAGCACCAGGCAGGGAGGGAGGATGGGAGCTTGAAGGAAGACAACCTCCCTTTAACAGAATGGACAGAAGTACTACTTGCCACCTGCTGGCACCTTTTGAAGGAGCTCAGCATGTTTTCCACCATGGAATTGTCCATCTACTACTGTACACCTCTAGAAGCTGAAGCACAAACCATATGAGTGGATCCCACTGCAGTATTGTGCCTTTTGAGAGCTGGGATGCAGGTATCACCTCACCATTTCCCAGCCTTCTGCACTTCTTTCTGCCCTGCAGTTGATGACCTGCTGGTCCCTCATAAGGTAGCCACAAAAATGAAACAAAGACTGCAAAAAAGAAATAGCAAACACCTCTCCAGATTTAAGGAGATACTTTACTGTAGTTTTGTAAGAGGATCTCATCTATCTCTTTAATAAGTAAAGAATTTGGGTGACACAGGACCTTCTTGTCTCCAGTGGAGAACATTTTTTTCCTGGGGAAACTGAAGCTCAGTTATTAAAAATGAAAATCTGTCTCAGCCTTTCAACTCTGTTCTTGGAAACACCAGCTGTTAAAAAGGGGAGAGTTAAAAAGGAGCCAAACAGAGGGACCTTTTCCAGATAAAGCTTTCCTGTGATCTTGGTATCAGGACGGCTGCACTCGGCTGCAGAGAGGGAAAAGGTGAGCTATGTTGCTTGTTACATATCACAGAAAACGCTGTTTCCTCTTAGGTGCTGCCTACCTGGAGGGCTGGGCTGCACATTCACAATTAAAATCCAAAAAAAACCCTCTTCCCAAAACTGCCTGACGCAACTCCCCAGGCTGGTGAGGGAAGTGGGTTTTCATGAGCATTAGAGATACTGGTGAACTGGTGAATTGTTAGTTGAAAACATTCCTTCAGAAAAATTGTAAAGCATCCTGTTCTGCCAAATTATTTTCAGACTTTTTTCCAGGTTTTGAGATTTGTCAGGAAGTTGTTTGTTTTTTCCCACCCAAACTCTAAAGTCTATCCATTCTAGTTTTACTGGAATTTGGAGATGATTTGCCACTGGATTCACTGGAAAAAAAATAACATCCTCAGTTTTATGTTAGTCCTCATAAGTATGCCTTAAAATATACTGCATTTACAATGAATACAGTGAAAAAAAACCTCAAGGCAGCAAAAGGAAATTTTTCTACAGAAAGTGGCATTTTTTTGCCTACATAGCAAACTTAAAATTTGTGATTTATAAAAAAATTTCTAAAACAAGGAGAGTAGATTAATGTCATTAGCTGAAGACAATAAAGACAAAGATCAAAACTTACTTTAGGAATATTCTCTGGGTGGTGAAACAGGGGACATCATAGATTTACATATGAAAATGGAGGGTCTGAATTTGCAAACAACAGTGTCCCTAGACAGAGACTTTGCTCAAAGGTATTCTGAGTTGACTGAATGTGCAATGTCCTGTAAGCCCTTTATGATAGGAAAACTTGCAATTGGAGAAAAAAAAGATATTTTTCTATTTTATATTTTTAATGTTTATCTTTCTTTTCATATATTTTTAAATAGGTAACAATGTGAAGTACTCAGCAGCTTCTAGCACTAAATCTTCCTTTTGAACTATTGACAGAATTAGGCAATTCTGGTTTTATTCTCACTTTTACTTTCTAGCTTCAGTTGTAATTTTATTTCACCTAGCTCTTAATGCTCCAGTGTGCTGAACACCCTGAACAGTCCTGTATTGCAACATAAACAGTCAGCAGTAGGGGTCAAATTTCTCTGCTTTATCTTCATATTCAGGATAGCTGAGTGCTACTTACCACCATTTTCTATCCAAATATGAATGATTTTGAGGTATGTTATGATTTTGTATGGGGATCAGGTGCAATGTACTTTGTTAGGACCTGATACTACAAGGACTTCCCTGTTTGATGTCCTGTGAGTAGCACTGAGAATAATGAAACACCTGAGAATCCAGAATCTGTGTATGTGCCCCACAATAGGAACAATCACTATCATTAGTTTTAGAAGAAATGGAAGAAATAGATTTGGGAATTAAAAAAAAAAAAAATCTAATAAAAATGCATCACTTAGGTATTTTGAACTTGGGATTCCAAAAGAATTTTCCACCCAAGCTGATTTGCATTGGTACAGGTTGGTAAGCAAGGTTATGGAGTCTCCATCCTTGGAAATATTTTAAAGCCATTTGGACATGGTGTAGGTGTAGGTGGCCTTGCCTGAGCAGGGGCATTGGACCAGATTATCTCCAGAGACCCCTTCCACCTCAGCTGTTTTGCAGTTTTCTCATAACTGAGCTCCAAAATCAAACAGTCTCAAACAGGCAGGGAACCCTTGCAGGCAGTGAAGTGTGGTGTCAAGCCCTGAGCTTACACATTACCCAGCTGTGACATTTAGCAGCACCCTAACTTTTCATGCAGTGAGATAAAGACTAATTCTGCCCTGCCCTGAATATGTCTGGTGAGTCCTGAGTATATTCAGTGTTCATTACCAATCACGCTCAAAAATATTCTTGATTGTACCCCTCTAAAGTCAGTTTGTCTTTGCAAGGAGTGGATCAGGCCTTTACACAATGAGGCTGCAACTCCCTAAAGATCAGATACAGATTTTCCTTTAATATAGCCCTTATAAAATCCTAATAGTGGAGTCAAACATCTGAAGAAGTTTATGCTGCAGGAGTTAGTCCAGAATCCAAGAAGGAAAGATGATGAAAGAGAAGAAAACTCATGAGAATTAGATGGGAAAAAGCAGGAGAGAATGCACAGGAATACAGAATCAGGAGGAAAAACATGGGCAACGGAAGAAACTCAGAGATGTGAGCAAATGCTGGTTTTTTGTCTTTTTTTTTTTCAAAAAAGGGAAGAGCAATATTCTTGGGAACTTCCCCCTACATCATTAGCAGGCACTAGAAACTCTGTTCTGTGCAAAATCTCTGTAGAATTGGACAACTGCTTAGAGAAAATGAAATTGTATAGCAAGTGTTTCTGAGAGGGGGAAGGAAGGGAGGAAGGGAGGAAGGGAGAAAGAGTGAAAGAGAGAGAAAGAGAGAGAGAAAGAAAAGAAAGAGAGAGAGACAGAGAAAGGAGGAAAGAAGGAAAGAAGGAAAGAAAGAAAAAGAAAGAAAGAAAGAGCAAGGCTGACCCCAGCATAC
Organism: Rhipidura dahli; assembly: GCA_013399225.1. Classification (NCBI taxonomy): domain Eukaryota; kingdom Metazoa; phylum Chordata; class Aves; order Passeriformes; family Rhipiduridae; genus Rhipidura; species Rhipidura dahli. The sequence continues at coordinate 476,026 of VXAC01001810.1, forward strand.
AAGAGCATGTTCAGTAACACACAGAAATGCAGACACCTCCAGCCTGGTTGCCAGTGTTTCCCTCAGTCCATTGTCTCTAAGGCATGACTGAATTTGCAGGGCTGGCTGTATAAAGGCTGGATGGAAAATGCAAACTCTGTCTTCGGTGTTTGCAGTAGGAATCAAGCAGAGCACCCCACGAGAGGGTGAAGCATTTTCCTAATCCAATGACATTAACTGGGGAGAAAAAGTGTGTTTCAGTTTTGGTTTCACAAAATCAAGGAGTAACCCTGGCAGGCTGCCCTAAATTTGCTCCCTTCAGATCAAAACCTCAACAGTAATATCATTTCACTTTAATTTATAATCAGCAAGTGATCCTGTTCTTAAACACGCTGGTTGAAATGTGCAGGACTTTCTCCTACCAGCACTGGGTGCTAAACACACTGCACCCGTCTATCAAGACACAGGCCAGCTTTCTCCAGGAGTCTGGCTTACATGAGAAATACACAGGGATGGTCAAACATGAAATTCAAGACTTTTTCTTTCTCACACAACAATAAAGTGTGGCAGAAAACATTTAGTAAATCCACTGATATGTGTTGGGGCAGAAGACACTGTTTTCCACTCCTTTGCACTCAGATTGAGCCCCCTGAAAAATCATCCTATTGACTAAATGTTTTTACGATAACAAAATAAATAGAACTAACCTTGAATGTTTTTCTTGTTCATCCTTTGTTTTATGATCCATGAGGCTACCCTTAATTTCCCTATTCCAACCATGAGAGCTACAAAAATAGAAAAATAGAAATGAAAACTGAGCTCATCAGACAAGACTACCCCCACCAAAGTCAAGTTGGCCCTGTGTGGGTTTTGGAGCCCACCCAGGCAGAGCCGCTTGCAAGGCCCGTCCCTAAGATCACAATGTACTCTGCAATTACAGCACAATGCTGACAATAGCATTTTGTCAGTAAAGTAAGGAGAAATAGTTGTGAAGACATGTAAGGAATATGTAAGGGGGGATAACTAAATAAAAGAAGCAATTTTGTTCGCTATTCTTATGAGCAGTAGAGCAGGCTGACAGAAGGGTTATAGGATGGCACAGTATTTCCATCCACAGATGTCACAGGGACACTACTGCACGTGATTTAAGATTAATCTCTTGAATCAAAATGTCACCATGTACACTAATGAGCAAAAACTCTCTGGCAGAGAATCCGTCCCTTGGGCTCCTGTTCCCAGGTAAGAAGCTTGTCTCCACACTATTGTAGAAACCCTCTCAGCTGAGTGCAGTGAGGTTGGTGGTATAACTTGCCCCCAGTTCACAATTTTCCATTTCAGACTCGCTGTCTCTGTCTTGGTTTCGGTCTATTTACTCGGAGCCATTTCTTAACAATGTCTAATTTCCTCAAGGAATCCCTCTGAGTCCCCTCTCTTAGAAATGCTGCCATATCTTTTTTTTTAATCACTGAAAGGCACAAATATCCTTCCTGAGCCCTCTTACCATCCAGCCTGATTATATACATAGATTTCAGTTTCCATACATTTTCTACACAGTAGGAGTTCCCAAAATGCAGCCTCTGGGGATATAAAGTGTGGCCCCGACTGCAGCTCAATGAGATGAAAACAAAGCCGATCAGGTACTGTTCTTACTGTTAATGAGCCTAACCAGCAGGCAGTTATTACTCAGTCTGGAAGACATAAGTGGTTGGAATCATAGCACATTCATTTTTTATTTATAGTGATGCACATTCAAATTAGAAGTAGCCCTCCAGCAGCTGGCATTTTGCCATGGCCTGACCATCAGTGTGATAAAATTTGACTATCTTGAAGATACAGAACGCCTTTTGTTGCTTTTTTTTTTTTTTTAAATAACAATCCCCTCTGCTCCTACTCACAATTCCCTTGACTATCAAAAGTGAGCAATGAGGCTTAATTAATTTAGGAACTCTTATTGAAAATCTAAGAAAAGAGTATTTTTTCTTTCTTACTTGGTGAGGTACAAGTCAAACATGAGCTGATCTTCTCATAAATAAGCAAAGGCTCAAGCCTTCTGGCAAATAAAAGAGTTGAAATGAACATTTGGACAAGAACCATAAAGAAATGGGTTCCTGGAGACAATGAACATTATTAGCCTGTTAATCTATTAATGGCAACTGTAAATACCTCACTCAAAATCACAGTGACTCTGAAACATTTAACTGGAGAGGCTCACAGAGCCAGCCCAGGACAATGTGATACGAAGAAACCGTAGTAATTCGCCTCACCTTGCTAGCCATCGGTTTGCAATCTAACCCCTCCCCTGAGTTTAAGTTACAAACCTCAGTAACTGTGTGGCAGACTTGACAGCAATTAACATTACTCAGCTGCCAGCTGGGTTTTAAAGTCTCCCTTCCAAGCGATCTTGTTACGTAGGTTTTAAAAACAGCCTGACAGGGTGCTGCTCTGCGCCAAGGAGCTGGGTCCGGCCCCTCTCAACACGGTGAGATTTTGCCATTGATTACAGGGGGAGCTGATAACTCAGTGGCAGAGTATGGGTAAATGCACTGAGCTGTTGTTCGCAGCTTGAGGCTTGGGTTTTTATCCTAATCTCATCGAGCGGGCTTCACAGAAAGCACTACCAAGAAACTATATTCATTAGTTTAATTCTTAAGTCCTGTGTATTACTACTCATCTACAGGAAAGAGCACGACACACTGCGAAGAACTCCTTGACCCTCACACCTCAGCGGTCAGATTTTACAAGTCAGGAAGAACTTTTTAAGTCATTTAAAGCTGAGAAATCAGAGGTTTTTTGAAAATCATCTAGCTGGAGTCACATACCCATCAGGTTTAAAGCTAGCCCAGCGTGCCTGTGGCTGAGCCCCTGGCTGGGGCTGACTGCCGAGCTGTGGGACCGTTCTGAGCGCAGCTCGAGGCCGTGGTGCCAGCAGCGCGTCCCGCTGAGGCTGACGGGCACCGATTGCTCCCCTCTCC
>VXAC01001813.1:0-33339 GCA_013399225.1 Rhipidura dahli
GCGATGGTGGTTTTTATCATGCAATATCCTCTCTTACACAACTGGCTCACTCACAGAACCGTTTATATATTTACAAATGTTGATCATTCAATGTCAAGTTTCACTCTAATCCACCCCAAGGGATCTTTAAACAACAGCCTGAGTTACCCTTGCCTACAGGGCTGGGTGGTAGTTTAAATTTGCATAAGAGATTATTCTTACACTTTTTTTCTGCCTCTTTTTCCTTCTACATTTCAATCCATTTAGGAAATAATTTCTTTGGTGCAGTATCCATGCTTGAGGAAAGTACTAATCATCCCCATGGGTAATATAAGTCTAATAAATGACATTTCTCATGGACTTGTGCAGAAAACAGGTATACTGCTGAATATGTAATTCTCAAAGAATTTTGTGAAAGCAAGACAGCTATCACTATAGAAATACTGAAATCCTTTGTCACATTCACTAGGGACAAAAGGGGCTTATGTAAAAGAAAAAGAACAGAGATCCTTTTGGAGACTTGTCGACTGTTGATATCGTTTGAAATGCTCAGTGTGTCAAACTTATTGATCAAAACATCCTAAACAACTATTACATTCTTTGAAAATAACACAAAGACCTTGGTAAAATGTATTGACTGACCTCTTTTGCTTTGAAGTCACAGACTGCATCCTCATAGTGCATTGGCTTGCTACTTTTTTTACCTTGTAAGACATATTGACAACAAACATTAACTCATCAGGACCGGGCAGTGATACTGAAGTAGAAATGAAATACAAATCTTTTTTTTCCACCAGCCTGTGAAGTGTTTGTGTGTTTATGCGTACTCATGAATCTATCTATCTATCTGTAACTGTATATTTTCACATTTGAAATGCATCCTAGCAGTACTAGCAACATCAAATTCACTTCGTGTGTGCCTCATGCAATACATTCTATTCTCAGGTTCCGGCCACAGCTGAGATTTAACACATCTGTTGGTTTTTCCCAGAGACCCTTGTGATGAATTCAGCTCCTTCTGGTTTCTACACAACTGATCTGCTAAACTGTAAAGAGTGGTTCTCTAGGTTCCCCCTACAGTCACTAAAAACAGGCAAAGTCTTCTAACCTGCTCTATAAGCATATGGCTTTGGGCAAGCACACAGCAGTGGGTTTTGGATAAAGGGGCAAGATGAAAAGCACATATAAAAAAAAAGAGATGACATACAGAGGAGGGGAGGGTGGGGAAGAGAGACAAAGGCAAGAAGGTGGAGAAAGAAAGAGAGAAAGGAAGAAAGAGAATTGATTTGTAGATAGGTTTTTCCCACTCTGAAAATAGGTTTTTCACTTTCTCTGCAAATTAGTTATAATGTGCAATCTGTTCTTGCAAACCTTTCTGGAAATTGGTTGGACAGTTTCAGAGGTCTTTAGTGATCTCAATCCCCTCCTACAGCCCATCCCCACTTCTCAGCGTCATCTCTGCCCTTTCTCAGTACTGTATTGTCCTTATTTCCAGAAACAAGAGTTAGGACATTTGTCCAGGAAAAGTGCTGCTTGTACCTCCACACGGCCCCCTTATCCAGTCTGAAGTTATTCTTTCGCATAGAGTTGTTATTACCAATGATCCTTGGTTGGTTCCACAGACATCCAGCTATTGGCCCCTGTCTTCTGGGATTCTACAAGATTGATCTCCATGCTGTCTCCTTACAGTGGCTTTATTAAAACTTCCCTATGGAAATTTATCAGTAAAAATATTTGTAATATCTGTAACTTCTAATTATTGTGATGTCGTCACAAGGAGTACTTTAAAGACATTAGGCATTAAAATGCAGACCATGGTATCTACTGAGCTTTTCTTTCCTGGCAATCTAGACACAATGGAGCCGTGTCTGGCTTTAACCACTCTGCAATTATTTCTTTCAAAGTTAAGAACAAAATATACTCATTTGACTTTCTAAATTTGTTTAAGTTTCTTTTGGCTTAAATAATCACCTGTAGGGCTTTTATCATTAATTTTTGCACAACAAATCAATACAGAAGAGTGTTTCAAAGTCACTATGGCCTTTTCTGGAGAGTCTAGATTTTCGCTAGAGATTGCCTTGCCCTAGTTAGTCTATTTACTTCTCATCACAACATTTATAGATAATCCATCTCTAGTATCATCATTTTTGTGAAAGTCATTGTTTGGTGGTAGGAGGTTGTTTATATTTGAACTGTGTCCAGGTAGCACCATTAAATACACATTTTAGACCTCTTTCTATGTCATAGATGCTTACACAGATTAAACTGCAGCTTGAAAAAGTCAGCTGAGTTTTAAACTGAACCTACAGACACAAATTCTGTAAGATACTTAACAAAATGCTTTGTTTCTCTTCCATGTTAAATGCAGAAACCTAATTCTTTTCTCTAATGTTAAGGTGATGAAAGAGATTAGTTTGAAAAACACAGTAGTGAAGTGCTCTTAACAGTAAAATACTAAAAGTGGAAATACCTTTTCCCTGTGTTAATGTCCAGTTTACTTCTGAAATTCTGGAATTCTTCTTAAACTTAGTGTATCAATGCTAACCACATCAAAGCTGCAGAGATCTTTTTTTGTCTTTTTCCCTCTCTGTCATCTCCTCTCTTTCATGATAGAACAGATTTTTATAAGTACAACTTTTATAATTATTTTCATTTTTGATAGGTACTCACATTGTTAAATATTACACAGTCAGCTTTAACAGAAGAACATGCTTTTAGTGCACAGAAGTGAAGTGAGAAATTACTTCAGAATGAGAGGTACATGCAGCAATAGAATGAATACATTGTCATTGTGTTCTGTAAAAGGTGTGTTTCCATTTAGAAAATAAATCTCAACATATTAAGTCTAAAAAGATATTCTGCTGCTTTGTGACAGTCTGGTGCAGCCAAGGTATTACTGTCTACAACTCATTTTATGTAAGAATCGTACGATTCTTATGCATTTTCCATTAGCAGATAGAGCAGATATATTTGGGAAAAGATGAAGGGAACTCCTTTAAGGGAGGTTATAGGCGCAGTATTTGTAAGTTGCAGTTTTTGAGAGGACTGTGCTCAGTTTTCTGCTATTACTCATTTGGGTTGCCACACAAGCTACAAGAACAGGGAAGAGAATCAAACCAAGAGTCATCAATACACAGGTCACATAGCAGGAGACATAGATAGATGCTTAAAGAAAAGTAAGAACAACAAAAACAAAGGTGATATTCTCCCTCATATTCTTCCATTTTTTGTCACAGTTTCATTTCCTGAGCTGGATCTTGCTTTTCACATTTTGTTTCCCTCAGTGTTGGGGATTTTTTTTTTTTTTTGGTCCAACATGTCTTTTTGAGTGTATGTGTCATTTGTTGCATCCACAAGGAATTCTTTGTAAGGAATTCACATTATTATTATCTGCTGACTGAAGAAATAATTATTGGGGTTTTTTATTTATTTAAATGACAGTGTGCCTACCTGAAGGACAGTGTGCCTAGCTGAAGATTTGTAAATGTCTCTTTCTTTGTAATACCCATGCATGGCATTCTGCTGCCTGACATCATGGAGCCATTTCTGAGAAAACTTACTTCAGAATTAATTGTGTATTACCTGGTACACCTCAGTGTCAGTGTTTGTCATTCCTGCTCCAGGATCTGTGTTGATTTCAGAATATTGCTTAAACTTATATTTCAAAATCTTGTTCATTTTTGGGGGAATATTTCTATTTTAGTTTTTAATCACTCATTGGCTGTGCATTTTTCATCAGTTTTGCAGAGAATATTTTAAATCCTCAATATGAACATCAGCTGCTACCAAAGTGGTTATATTTTTCCTTCTGGGATGCTCTCACAGCTTTGGCTGGCAGAGCTACTGAGAATATATCCTCCTATGCATTCTGAGTCAGAGTAAATTTCCTTACATGTGGCTCAGTAAAGCCTTAATTTAAAAGGCAGTAGAAAGCTACCAGTAGAGTGTAGTCAATAAGAAAACCTCAGTTCTCAAACAGATTGGAAAAATTATCTTTAGTGATCTTTAGAAGAAGCTGTTAGAGAACCTATTACTACAGGCTTCCATTCAAGGAGAGCTTTGATAAGAATTGACCTCCAGGGCCAGTACTAAAGATAATGTCATTATTTGTTAACTTAATATTCCCTTGTTCTACGTTAACTTCAATTGAGTATTTTCTATGCTGTTTTTTACCTCATTAAAATAATACATTTCCATGAAGCTCCAAGATTTACAGTACAAACTCACAAATTTGTCATTCTTGTTGTCCGAGTTCTGCTGAAGCACTTGGTAAAAATCACTGAGATCTCATTTCTGAAGGATTGAGCTTTCCTGCTATTGGGAAAAGTATGTACCAATATCATTTGTGTCTTCAATACTTGAAGTGCAGGTTGTTATGATTTCAATATATTGAACTTCACTGGCTATGGTAAAAAAGATTCAATGTTAGTTTTTAAGATGCACTTTAGAACTTTGAGAAGCTTTAAAGGGGTAAATGAACAGTAAAATGTGAATGTCTGTTTGCCTTGGATTATGCTGCTTGATTAAATTGTTAACTGCTGGTCATTTTGAGGTATAAGCAGGTTCATCACTTCAGGTGCACAGAAAGTCAAAAAATGGTACTTAGTTCCTCTAGTGTACAGAAGGTATGGTAAAGAATCTTAATTGAGGGTAATTGTGTTTGACTCGAAAATACTTTTATAATTTCCATATTGATTAAAAATATTTCTTTTTCTTCCTTGACTATTGTGTACCTTTCTCTTAACTGAACAACTATATAAACAATTATAACAACCAATAACAATTATCACAACCAATTAACAGTTAACAATTATAGCAACCAATGTTCCTCTGTAACAGTGGCTTTCAACCTCCTTCAGTCCACAGATCCTGACAGCATTTAAACTGGACCCTTTATAAAAAAGTTAACCCAACTGGCAGTTGGATTAATTGATTGCTTTTCTTGCTTGTCTTACACGGACTCCATTTTTGTACTTCATAAGCCCTTACAAGTCCATGCAGCACTACTTGAAGAAACATTACTCATATTGTCCATAATAAGCTAAACCAAATAATTCAATCCAATTCTTTATCAAAAATTCAATTGGTCTTTCCATGTCTAGGAAATCTTATCCCTTTTGTCTGAATGACAGTTTGGAATTAGAGCCTGAATTCACCATCTGGATCTTCTATTAGCTATTTTTACATGTATCCTCCACCACCATCTAGGCTTTGGGCATAGCATCATTCTGGTTTAGTCTCCCATAGGATATAATGTAATTAAAAAAGTTGTCTTGGCAAAGAATTGCCTTAAGTGAGAACTCATCTGAAGGTATCTGAAAATAGCTAAAGATCTCCAGAAAGCATTTTCCACTGTGTGATACCTTTGGTGATATACGTTTTGTTTGTTTTGACCAGTGCCAAGTGTAGTCTGTGTCTGACAGATAAAAATTCTTGCAGCACTTTCTGCTTTCCTTTGCCCAAAGGCCTCCATAGAGATGGTGTCCAAACTGCCAACCTCACTCAGAAGGAGAGTGTATGAAATGGCCCACAAAGAGAATATTAAATCTGGACACTTGCTTAGACATAAAAGATTAGCAGAAGATAATAGAGACACTGTCTGATGTGCTTGAGAGGGAAGATCATCAGGACCATCTTGGTGTCCAGAAGGCTGGAAACATGCTTTTGAGAAGACATCATGTTCCTCTGATCATTTGACAGGTTCTTATACAAGAAAATATTTCATTTGTATTTTATTCCATTGTATTATATTGTCTTCTATTATATTTTCTATCATTTTACTTAATTCTTCTGTTTCTCTTTTTCCTATCATACTCATATTCACCCCCAAATCATAACATACCCTCAGAGAAAATAGAAACCGTTTCCTATAAAACTAATAAAATGTTGAATTGTTTGACAATATTTGGCATTTTATTATTAAAAATAGGGAAGGAAAAAGATAATATGAAACTTAAAACAATTCACAATAAATATCTTAAACAAAAACATGGGTTTCAGAACCATAACGGCATTATATCCAAAACTGCAATCTGAAAACTCACATGCCATAAATTTTCACATTTTCCTAGATTCCAGGTATAGTCCTTGGGATGAGCAGAAAATAGACATTTGAACATGTTTCAGTAGTCTGGAAGTCCTGGCATTCTTTTCACTCTGTCAAAGAAGATTTCATGTTTTCAACCAATACCTATTTCACAATAGAATATCCAAACCATTCTGGGAGCAGTGAACAGAACTTTGGCACTGTGCAGTGTATAATACATGCTCATTGTAGACCTGTGAACTTTTCTATGAGACAGATGCATGCTGGTTTATATTGTTTTTTGCAGCATGTAGAACACACCACTGGGTCACCGACTACCTCCTTCAGTGTCCTAAGATTGATCTATAAAGGATTTTTTGTACTCTCTACATTCAAAATAATAAATAAATAAATGTATGAAATAAATCTACCTTACAGAGATATCCTAGTCTTTGAAGGACAATTGAAGGAATTATTCCAACATTCTTTCTTAGTGAGTTCTTCTACATCTTTTCCCTCAATGTTCTGGAATGTTTACAATATTTCTGTTAATTAAAACCCCCACAACATTACACTCTTTAAATTCTCTTCTGAATGGCATCAGTACGAGCAACTCTGTGAACATTACAAAACGTGTGTATACCTTACTCATGGCACTGGTTTCAACTTTGGTGGCAAGACGTCTAACTACTAGAAGTATATTTTGATACCTAAATATTAATTGTCTCTTTCTAACTAATGGATAAAAAACAGACTCCATTCAGAGGCATGCACTTGTCTTTGATTGCTGGTGGAATTTCGAGATGTTCTATCACTTAGCTGTAGAATACAGTTAATAAAACTTATCAATGTGTAAGGTCTTTTTTAAGCTCAAGAAACAGATTATAGTCAACTTTGTTTCATTAAATGTTTTTTAAATTTTTTAATGTACTGAGGGATAAGACAAAAATATGCCATGGAGGAATTACCAGATTGTTACTCCTACATAATGTTATGACAATTAAATAGAGGAAAATTGTCCTTGGATGCGTATTTATCTTTTACAGTTAAATGCATGTGTTATGCTGTTATGTGTCCAGAAATCCTTCATTATGTTGCTTCACAGGATGATGAGAGCTCAATAGTTTATTCATGTACCATAAGAAACATTGCAAGGATGTTTATCAACTGTAACTAAATAGAATAAAACATTTTTTTCATGTCTACAGGATCAATAAGAGAAAAGTCCAGGTCAGTGGTAACAAGCAGGTATCCATAAGTATCCATGCTGTCATGAGAGTTCTCCCTTATTGCAGCATTGCTGGCTAGCTAAACCTCAAGGCAGGATGAGGAAAAAAAAAGAAAAGGAAAAGAAAAGCAATTCTGGTTCTTCTACTATTTTATTTTTTCCATGACAGACTGTGGAAACCACCATTCAGCTTTGAGAAAGGACTAAATAAATATTTGGTGTCCTTCCCCACAGAGAGCAAAAGATAGACCATGAGTGAGAAAAAAGAAAAGCACAAATCATCCCTCATATTTTGTGGCCCAGTACTAACACAAATTAAGATTGTGAAGAAAAAGAAAGACTTCTAAACTCTTCTTTCAGGGATTGAGCAGTGTTCTTCACACGTCGTCTCTTCCTCTTTCTTCCAGATTCCCCTCTACACTCGCTAGAAAGATGACAACAAAGGAACAACTTATGCTGGTTTAGAGCTCTTGTGTGGTAACTTTTACTGCCCTTATTCTGATCTGACCAAAGTTGCTATATACAAACCTTGTGACTTTCTAAAAGTCAGAACAAGACACAGAAACTGACAAAACCTGGGACACTCTATTCTGGAGCCTCTTTGCAGCACTTTTAATGAAATTGAATTTTTTTGTTTCCTTAGATTTGAAATAGATTTCTTAGGTGGTAAAATATTAGTGTAGCATAAAGTCTGGAAAGAGCAATACCAAAGTTATAATTTCAGCAGCATAATGGAAATAGATCTGAGAAGAAATACTTGGATAGAACACACATCTTTAAATAATTAGCAGTTCAGAGATATCTAAGGACTTAGTCTTCACTCTTTTTCTTTCCCCTTTTTTTTAACTGTGCTATGTGGTTACAGAAAAATTATTAAGTCTTTTTCTTCTAGCTTTAGTAATACCATAGGGAGTAAATATGATGAAAAATTTTGGAGGCTGATCCATCTGCTATTAGAATATTTATTTTAGGTTGTGTTTTTCATGGGGCAAATATGATCCCTGGTGCACCTTGGAGGTTTTTCCCTGTTTCTCAGGCAAAACAATTTGTTAGACAATACGTCAATTCTTATGCAAGGGTTTTATTTCAGTGGAAGTAAAAAAAGAAGAGCAAGGAGAGAGAATGTTTATTGTTCACTTTTGAACTTTATGTTATCCGTTAATGACCATGATCTGCCTAGAGAAATGTCTTAGCTTTTATCTTTTTTCTATTTCTAAATGAGGTTAAGAAAATTATTCCTAAAACAGTGATTTTTTAATATTATTGCCTTTAAAATTTTTAAATTACTGAAGATGTTTATAAAAAGACTGTATTTTAGTGGGTTTTTTTTAATAAGTCTATTACTAATAATAATTTTATTGCCTTAGTAATAAATTTTCTACCATGTTAAATATGAGGTAATTCAGTGACCAAAGAATACTAAACAGATTTACCAGTCCTCTTAAAATAGAAACAATGGATTCCCAGTCACTGAAACCTGTAAAATATGTGAAGTCAAAGGAAGGGCCACAGGCAAAAATAAACCACAAAGAGTATTTTATGTACTAATATCTCTTTAATTAATTGCCACAGGAAATGTTATAGTAACAGCAATTATAAATTTTCTAGCATGCTTTCTTAATAGTAATAAATTTTTTCTTCTGCTTTGATTAGAGGCATGCTTCTGCCACCACCTGAACAATTTTTTTGCATACGAGCTGATGTTTTTCTCTTCTGTTTAGAGAAAGATCAGAGATGTAAACATTGAGGATATAACAGAGCTTTGAATTCTATTTCTTCTGAAAAAAAACTGTATCTGCACAAGGAAATCTTGCTAGTGTATTTATTGTTATAGTCAATGAATGAATGATTGCTTTTTTTCTGATTCTCAATCAGTAGATTTTAGAGCATCTGCCTTAGAAAATCTAATTCTACTCCATATTTTTAGAAGGTCTCTGACCTGAACCTCTCCTAATTTATTTTAAAACAATTTGATCTGACAACATTTGTGCATATATCATGTGGCATCAATCACTGTTTCATTGTAGCTGATTTATTGAAAGGAATATGACCATCAGTCCATTTAATTAGAAGTTAGCCAAATAAAATGCAAAATTATATGGTGTCCTGGTGAGGGCAGCAAAACATTCAACATACATGCTCTTAATAAGCCAGTTGCTGTTCTACACAAATGATTCTGAAATTACAAATGAGAGGAATGTATGCTTTTTGATTTAGCAATATAAAATAGGAAGGTGCATTTTTCTGTATTTTTTTTTAATCACTGTGTGTGTTTGTCTAATACTAATGATAAAAGTTATCATTTATTTCTTTAAATAACATCCCAAATGTGTGATGTAAATGTTTTGATTTTTTATGATGCGTGTTCTGTTTAGGAGGAGAAGAAAACAGTTCAGATTTTTAAAAGCCTTTCTTAAAATAATGTAAGCTTTGGTTTGATAAATATAAAATAGACAGCATTTTAAAATGATACATGGTTATTCAGTTCTTAAGATATCACTTTCTAGAGGATTACTTGAATATCTATTGCAAGACTACTTATTTTTCCTCTTGTTAAATTTTTTTTTCTTGTTGTTTATCTAACATTGTGAAAATTATTATTATATAACACTTCTGAGGCTATTATCTGTAAGGGTGAAGAGAAATAACTAAAATATATTTTCAAAACATGTGCAGGTGTAAAGGTGTAAAGCATGATACACTTTATGTTCTTTCAAAACTGTTTTTCAAGTACTGCACAACTTACTTCTTAAAGAAGGATATTAATTTTATTTGAAAAATTAAGATATTAATATTATAGCTATATAAGTAAATAAGTAACCTGATGTAAAAAAGATAAAGTTTTGACTCATATGGGCCAATCTGTTGTCTTTTAAAATAAGTGGCAGGTAAACCACTACAGATTAGCTACTTGTCATAATAATAAAAATTAGAATTGTGTTTTTTCTGATTGGTTTTCTAATCACATAATAGTTTACCTGAAATTTCTAGCTTTGGGGTTTTCAGAAAAAAAAAAAAAAAAAAGAAGAAACTTATTAAATCTAACCAACTTTTAGTATTAAAAATGTTACAATTTTTAAATACATGTAAAAAGTATTAAGAGATTTCATGAGCACAGTTGTATAATTCCCACACAAGAGTAGAGTTCTCTCAGGGAGTATCATTCATCCTCCTGTTCAGACTATTACTACTGATAGTTGCACTTGTTCTCTCATAAAATGAAGAAAAAATGGATAGATGGACTTCAGGATAGCCTGTGAGTTAGAACTTCTCTGTGGAAAAGCAGACAAAGACTTAGCAGAGGATTTTGTGACATGGTGCTGCTCTGTGTTCTTCAATGAAGGGTTTCAGAGAGGTGAGGGTACTAAAGGGATCAAGGTGTGTTAAGAGAGGACAGAAACTTTGTTGTAGAGGGCTTATTTGCTTTTTGATTTTTTGCAGTCATAGTCTTCAGGCCAAGGAGAATAATGTGAGGAAATAGAGAGAGAAAAAGAGAAATGGAAAAAAAGATAAATTCTGCTAATGAAATCAGAGTTTCTATTTGTGACAAGCAATAAATCCCATTTCACCTTCCAGTCCTTTCTTTTCTTTTTTTCACTGTTGAGGTCAGTGGTCAAGACTTCAAGCTAGCTTTGTGGCTTTGAAGAAGACTGAATGAAAAAGATAAGGTAAAATAAAATCAGTCATTGTAGAACCTGAGGGAAAAAAGAATTTGATTATTTCTATCCAATGTAAAGGAGGGAGTGAAAAGTCATAAAAAGGCCTCTAAAATACTGAAAAGAAACAAAATTCCTTCCTTCCTTCCTTCCTTCCTTCCTTCCTTCCTTCCTTCCTTCTTCCCTACATCATCCATCTCTTACCATGAATCATTCTGAAGGGACTGCAGGCAGGCCAGGCTGGGATATGTTGATACACACATCTTAACAGATAGATGCATCAATTATATTTGCAGCCATTTATATGCAGAGCTGTCCTATTCCTTCTTCCAGAATGCAAACATTTTTCAAGGCTTGTGGAACTGCCTCAGGCTGGGATTTGTGAATGAAATACACAATGGTAGATGTCAGAGGTCCTAACCTTACAATTCATATTGGGACTTTACTTTCTCTCTATGTCCCTCTTGCCAAGATTAAGTTGAGCATGCTCAGCTGGAGAGAACTGGAGCTAAAAACTAGAGTATAGCAATTACTGTTCTGTGGCCTGTGATGGTAACTAACCTTGCTAATGACAATGGCACATGCTCCTCTTGAGATGTACCTGACAGAATAGTTGTCATCCCAGGAAAATGAAAACATATGGGTGCTCTAGATAAGTAAGACATTTTATTAAAATAATTTGCACATTTCTTTACTTCACATTCACCAGGTATTATGATATCTATATTTAGGTTTTCATTAGCATCCTTGGGGAAGTAAATATTCCTCCAACTCAGATGATTAATCTCTGCTTGTTTTCAGCCTTCCTTCTGATTCTAGTTTTTAATAAAAATCCCTAGCCTAATTTTAATCAAATTGCACACTTATCACTTCAGTACCTTGCTAATAAGAAGAAATGTCTGTCTCTCCCCCATCCCTCTTACATTTGCATTGATGAGTGGCTTTTTACACATATTTTTGCTATAATTTGCACTGAAAGATAAGGGGTTTAACTTAAAATCTAAATTTGTGTTAAATCAGTTCCTTGCATGTTCTTTACTCTTATAATTTTATTTTGCTTTACCATTATGCATTGTCATGCCTATAAAACAAAAGGCATCCACACTCTAGCATGTAAAAAATATATAGAAGAAAATGTAACACTCAAAGTTGAGTACTATACACAATACCTTTGCATTTAACAATACAAATATCCTGTTGGAAAATCACATAAAAAGAGTCCAAATTATTCTGGGTGAATATTTTTACAGGGTCAAAAGGGAGAAGAGTGCTAGATCTTATTCCTACGGGAAACAGATATATGCGTAGATGTTATGTTACCTAGCAACATAGGGCCCTATCTGTTATTTACTCCATTTCTCTGATCTTACTATAGTCGATGGGGGAAATATGACACACTTTAGGTGTTCTGAGTCCTTAATCTCTGGTTCAACAGGTCAAGAAACAAATGGAAAATGTGTAGTTGTATATTTGGTTCTGGATAAATATTATGGAAGGCTTACTTCCCTACCCATGGCAAGAACGAGTCCCTGTTATTAGCTAGTATTTCACATGAGTCAAAAAAATGTGTTAAAGTCTTTACAGATTACATGAGGAAGAAGACAACAAAAGTCAAAGCAAAAATAATTTTAAAATTTTCAACCCCAACAGTTGTAATTAAACCCAGTAATTTACAGAAGGTTCTACCGAAGTGCCAGCACAGGATAATAGTGTCCTTTTTTCAGTCTTACAATGAGTATCATGGGGAATACACTTGTAAGAAAAGCTATTAATGTCAGGAAACTTGTCAGAGAGTCATAACAGTCACAATTAGGAAAAAATGTGCCTACATTTTTTCTTTCAGAGATACAGGTATGCTTCCATAGCTCTGGCATCACACAGGTTTCTAAGCAAAGATCAATCACTAACCTGTAAGAAGAGAGTACAAAAAGGTTATGATCCAAAACTTTTTCAAATGAAGCCTTTTCCGTGAGTTGACTAGGGTATGCTTGGTGTAGAGTTTCAGGAAATTTTGATTTCTACATTCCCATGTGCCTGTATCTGTGGGTGTCTTCTGGATGCGAGGTTTCTTTCATGATGAAAAAGAGGGTCAACCCTTCTGTTGTTTTGGGTCTCCCAAGGATATTGATGTGGTTTTGTGGGCTTTCAGAGAATCTTGGAAACTCTCCAAACTTTTGCAAACAGGAAAATTCTCCACAGGCAAAGACTTCAGACTAACTCTAGAATCTGTCACTAATGGAAAAATGCCAATGACTTTGTGTGTATGCTGTGAGTTTAGGGTCTGATCTTCCATCCATATGAATCTTCCGTTTAGGACCATTTTTTATTGCTACTGCTGGACATAATAGTCTGGAGGGTGATCTTGCTGTTCATCAGATATCAGTGGGACAGCATACTGACACGTCTCCTGTTTTGGTCCTCAGATAAGTTTAATCACCAGAAGGGTTAAAATATAACAGCTACAGTGGGCTGTTTAGGGTTTTTAATCCTTCCCAAGGCACTACAGTAAGCACTGGTGTACTTTATGGCATTGTATACAAGAAGTGCAGCAAACCTGATCTGAAGCTGGAAATACGTTATGTGGTTCAAGTGCCTGAGAAAACGTGGGACTCACTGAACTCCTGGACTACCTGAGGAATAAGTCACTACTCATCCCTGAGAAAGGACAACAACTAGCAACAAAAGGTTTGCAAACACTTTAATAGGAGAGCAGATAAGTTTTGTCTTATTTGTAGAGAGAAAATGGATTATTCTTGAAACCAGCAAAAGCATTGAACCAGACCAATAGCCAAAACTGGCTCCTTCCCTCATGAAAACAAAGTATATATTCACTTAAATAATTTCAATTCAGGTCAAAAAGCAAAAAAATTTGAGTATTTCTTTTCCCAAAAAAAGACACAGTATTTTCTGTATTTGTGATCTTTTGTAGTCGTTTAATTCTTGTGTGTGTTTCTATCTACAATTCAAAGCAAAATAATTTTGGAATGAAAATTGAGAGAAGTCTCACACTAGGATTGTAAGGTTTAGAAATTTGATCCTCAAACACCTTTTTATTTCCTCTAAATTAAATACTGCATGAATCAAGAAAGTTAGTTAATTATTTCTGTTGTTAAGATGATGTTTTCTAATGGAAAATGCTTAGGAATTTTATTTCCCAGGTGGAACCAGTCAGGAGACACTAAGCTTCTGCCTCTGCATGCTGTTTGCAGGGAACTCTGGCAATGATATCAGACTTCTATCACAGCTGCCGTCTTGTGAGTGTAAACCCTAAGAACTCAATAAGCAAAACAATAAAACTACTGAAAATGGCTAATACCTGCATCGTAGGCCTTCAATGCCTTGACTTTTAACACTAATGCCTTCCTCATTCCTTTTCTTTCTTTCTTGTTATCACATCTTATCTCCCTCATCAGTGCAAAAAACAAGGAAGATAATTCTGCCGGATACCGAATGCCTTTGATTCATATTAAATTGAGGAGAACGGGTTCACACAGCAAATCTCCTGAGCAGCTGTTGAAGTGACACGGAGGTCCTGTGTACTTTGGAGAGTCAAGCATTGATGTAGCTGCAGTTTCCCAGCTTATTTTCTGACAAGCAAGTTTTCAGATCAGATGAAACAGTGGCAATAAGATCTTGCTTTGCTGTACCTCTGCAGCTCCATCAGTGCCTGCAATCAGGGCCATTTATGAGTGCAAAACCTAAGGCCAAGTGACAATGCTTTGGTTCTTCTTTCCTGCAGTGGAGTTATGCAGACCCAAAGAGTGAGTCCCGTGGCATGTTTTTGTATTAATTAAAAAAAAATAAATAAATAAAAAAATAAAAAAATAAAAAAAAAAAAAAAAAAAAAAAAAGAAGAAGAAAAGGAACATCTCCACAGTGTGTAAGATATGATACATTATTTCTTAAAATATAAAAGTACAAAGTTTCTCTTGGCACCTTTGACCCCTCTTTTTAATTCAGAACACTGTTTTAAGTAGCATGTTTCCTTTTTTAAGTGTTCTGGATTACTGCTGCAAAAATGCGTCCTATAGCACTGTCTTGCTAATTGGTAGCCCAGGAGGAGCTGAAAGAAGGAGCTTAGCAAAAGCAATCAAAATCCTTACAATCCAGGAAATAGAAGGGGAAAGAACCCAAAACAAATATACTTAAGAAACCACAGTGGAAATTAGAGAACATGACAATAAAAGCCAAGAATTATGAGTATCTGTATCACTGTAGTAGGCCTAAATTGTCATCAGCTGTCCTACTATATTTTAATTTTTTTTCAGTTAAACACTTTGCTAAATCCTTAGTACATTAGGAGGAGAGGACCTTTCAGAAAGTCATTTTTTTTCTCAATTATTTCACGAAGAGACTATTATGAAGAGTAGGCAGTTAATTAAAAGTAATTGAAAATTGCATACAATTCTCAGGAATTATGAAATTAAAAAGAAAATAAGATCTGGTTATTCTGCAAACTGAGAAATGCAACATTACCCTGAGTTACAGTAATGTGGTCAATTCTTACAATATGATGCATTATCATTCAATGTTTCAGATAAAGATCAGCTGGTAAACCTTTTTAATTGTAAAATTTTACTGAGCAACATTTACCACAGTCCTGCAAATAAAATCAATATTCTCTGTGCAGTTAGTTGGTAAAGGCTGGGAGTAGATGGATCCTTGTTCAGCCTCAGCTAGTGAAGATAATATTTTGCGGATATTGGCTTCTTACTACTACTGTTACCCATATTGATCTTGGCTAACCACTGCAGTACACTGAAATCAATTCAGCAACATTCCTTGGAGTCACCTAAAACTAGAGCACTCCATTGTTGAATCAAGTCCATTGACTTGAAATTGCTGTATTTGCCCTGGAATGTTAACAAGACACAGAGATAGCACTTGAATGCTAACAAAGCACAGAGACATATAGGGGCATTCCCCCTTCTCATGACTCAGAAGCACACACAAAGAGGATCTGGTGGGGTTTGTGCAGGAAATAACAGGATCTGAAAGAAAATAAATATTTTCCTCTTTGTAGTTTCCTTCACACCCTAAAGGCAGAGACTGTGGGAATATGTGGGACAACGTATGAACTGATTTAACTGCAGAAGTGTCATCATTAACCTGAACCAGCCCTGGCTGGTGATGGGTTTGGTGTGACTTGCTGAAAGAGATGTGCTGTTTCATTTGAGGTGCCTTGCCCAAACAGAGAGCGTTTTGTAGATAATAATCTAAAACATCCGGTGTGTGAGCAACCAGTGAGTATGTGTTGCTATGAAGTTAGAAGTCATCAAGCATGACTGCCATATGTCCTATCTCTCTTCATCAGCACAGTCCGAATGTTGCTGCTGTTTCCGAGATTTATCGGTAGTAAGAGCAATGACTGTTAAGGAATCACTGGAAAACATTTGCTTGGACTGGTTTAGCTCTTAGACAGGCATGCATTTGATTGTCTGTACTGTCTTCTATATTTTGCAAATGAATCAAGCTGTCAGATAAGAAAGTGAGATAGCCCTAAGTCCCTACTTATTTGCCAAAAAGTAACTTCATATATTAACTTCTAGTAAAGCAATAGAAATCTGCCTCCACTGAAATTTGATAGTGATAGATTTGATATATCTCCTTATAGAAAATATGTCATTTTGGACAATTAGGGTTTAATCTAAGGTAGAGTTCAGGGACTAGAATTTATGCTATTTTATTTTATTAACCTATATGTATTTGCATCATATTTTTCATTATTATTATTTTCATATATAAAATGTCTGAATATACATATGTATATGTAAATACATACATAAATAAAAATGTATACATAGATGTATGCATACATGCATATACAAAAGAGAATCTGGTGAGATGCTGCATGGCCTACTAACAAATATATTTGGTTGCTTTGTTCCTCAAATAACAGTTTCTTTTGTTCTGCTGTGCCAAGATCCTTCCTTCATCCACTAATCCACCTTTATCTGTATCTTAAATCCAACAGGACGTAGAGAATATTGTGTTGGAAGTAATGCCGACTATAGATGTAAACCACCAGAAGAAAAAAAAAAAAAGAAAACATATATTGTTGGATAAAACCAGCCTTCCTGGATAAATGCCTTTTTGCTGTTTTTTTGTTTTTTTTTTTTTTTAATTGTCCTACTTGAGTGGCTGTTAAATATTTTTAGGGCACATCCTGTACTTAGTGAATCAAAATTAGTTAATACTTTTGCAGTGAGATCTTTAATCTTTCAGAGCTCAAAACCACAACTACCTTCTTCTAGAGTGTACATAAAGATGCCAAAGCACCTCTGATTTCTTAGGATGACTTTCAGTGCGGCTTAAAGCAAGGTCCCTTCCTAAACTGAATCATATTAAACCAGTCTGCTTGTACAAATCTTTGTTTTAACACCAATGCTTTCAGGCTGAATACGTTCTTCCACTCTTCTGTTCTAGCTCAGTGAGTTTGTCTTTCTAGGGTCTTTGGGTTAGGTCATGACTATCAAGGCACTTCCATCCCCTGAGTCTTTAAATTATTGGATGCCTTCCTGATCTGGAGCAGTTTGTGTCTCTTATTCTGTCCTGGGATGTTCACTGCCAGTAAAGAGAATGGGATCACCTGACACCAAAGCTGTCCTCAGAGTAAGGATCAAGTCTACAAGATGTCATTGGGCTGCAAAAATATTAAACAAAAATCCAAGTAATTTTAAGTTCTAGCTTGATACCATTGAGATTTGGTATTCTGCCTGTTTCTTGCAAGTGATGAACCATAATTAACTTGTATATTGATAACTGCCAAATTATTTTGATTACATCTGATGGGATAATGTTGTTTAGCTTTGTTATTTGCATATTTTAACCAGAGACATCAAAGTTACTTCACATCTGTTGTCAAACTGAGAGGAATATAGACTTCTGTGCAGATAAACAGATAGGATTCCTATCCTGCTAGCAAGTATGTTTTGTTGTTATTTTTATCTGTATTATTCCCAGACAATATTGTTACTAGGAAGCCATTCGAAAATATTTTTCTTTTGCACATTTCAGTCTTTAAAAAAGAATTACAATAATTTTCCTAGACAGTGAATACAGTGGATTTATATCTGTGCAACAAAAAATTTTAAAATAACATGTAGTTCTTTCTAATATTATCCCCCTAATCAATCTAATTCTTGCCCTAAAGACACTGCTAAAGACAGTGCCTAAGCTATATGTCAGTTTCTTTACATATGGGTGAGCAACACAATGCTTCATGCATTAAATATCTTATTAAATTAGTATTACTGTCTCAAACCATATTACTTTTTATATTGCTGTTGTTTTGGTTTTCCTTCCTTCCTTTGCATCCTTCCTCCTTCTTCCTCTGTCTTCTCTCCTCTCTGGCTTTCTCTCTCTTTCACACACCTACTCACTTTCTCTCCTAAACAGACAGAAGGTCATGAGAAGAGGAAAAGCGACAAACAAAGCTCCCACCCAGTCAAAGTCTGCACCCTATGATTTGCTTGTTTGTTTATTTTTCATATTCATTTTTGATTCACTTTTTATACTTTCAATATTGTTTTAGCTATCAGTTATGCCAAATTCTTAAGAAGAAAATTCAGGACTTATTTTGCACTATTTTACATCTTGGATTCAACTTGTTTCTCTTTGGATCATTAAGAGAAAGAAATGTCTAAATATTATTAGACTTATCTTAACATCTGAAACACAAAAAGAAAACAGTGTAGGCCAACAGGTTCTTAAATATAGTAAAAAAAAAAATCCATAGGCAAATATAGAATTAGCAGTTTATGAAACAAATACATAGAGTTCAAATCCTTCTGTGCATTTCTGTCAGAAAAGTGTTGTTTTAGCAATTATTCTGACTTTAATTTTCAAATTCCTGCCTGAAGATGGCATCACCAAGCCAAAACTGTCCTACAGGCCAAGGCTTCACATTGTTCAGAAATTAAAAAAAAAAAAAAAAAATCCAAAGCCACCAAGACTTCATAGAGCTCTGTATTAGTTTAACTCTGCAAAGAACTGAACATCTCCAAGAATTATTTGGGAATTGTGAATGCTTTATGTCTTTTGGGATCAGCTTTCATATTAATTATGCTACAAAACCATCCCTAATGGACCCAAAAGAAATCCTCAGACCAAACCCAGAAACAAACACCAAAAATCCAAACAAGGATGTTTAAAGACTTGGAAACAGTTGCAAGAAACTACAGTGTTGTCTGGAGGTTGTTTTTACCACTTACAGAACCTGCATTTATAAAAGGATATTTGGAATACAAAATATGTGGTTGTGTATGTTTATAGGTGCACAATGGGTAGATAAAATTACCAGGTTTAAACTTTTATCAGTAGCACATCTATACTGGTTTGGTTTTTTTTTTGTTTTTTTTTTTTTTAATCAAGAGAGCTTGTTCAGACATTTCCTAAGGCTACCTAAGTGCTTTGCAAATAAATATCATTGCCCTGAGCTACATGCAAAGATCAAAATAGCTTTTTAAATGTCAATGAAATAAGCATCACATATCTTCTCCTGATTTAATGACTAGGTCTGTGAGCATGTGTGAGTAAATTATATAAATTTTTAGCTCTGTTTCAAGTTGTCTCTGACTTCCAGGTAAGAATGTGTGCTTGTTCTTTGGTATCACTCTGACATATGCAAGTGTCAAATCTTGGAGTGAGGGAACATGACAATGAAAATTTTCATTTTAATGGTCTATTTTTTAGAAAATTCACAGTAGTGCTGGAGTTAACTATAGCTATGATGATGTGAATAAGCCTGAGGAGTGGGCCCCTGGGAATTTCATGAGGCAAGGTGCAAGGTGCTGCACCTGGGTCGGGGCAAGCCCCAGTATCAGCACAGGCTGGGGATGAACAGATGGAGAGCAGCCCTGCGGAGAAGGACTTGGGGCTGCTGGTGGGTGAGGGGCTGGACATGACCCAGCCATGGGCACTCCCAGCCCAGAGAGCCAAACGTGTCCTGGGCTGCATCCAAAGCAGGGTGGGCAGCAGGGCCAGGGAGGGGATTCTGCCCCTCTGCTCTGCTCTGGTGAGACCCCACCTGCAGTGCTGCATCCAGCTCTGGGGCCCCCAACATAAGAAAAAACATCTCTCTTATGAGAAAATGTTGAAAAAGTTGAGGTTATTCAGTCTGGGGAAGAGAAGGCTCTGGGGTGACCTTGTTGTGTCCTTTCTATATATAGAGAGGGCTGATAAGAAAGCTGGAGAGGGACTTTTTACAAGGATGTGTAGTGATAAGATATTAGAGGAGTAATGGCTTTCAGCTGAAAGAGGGTAGATTCAGATTGAATATTAGTAAGAAGTTCTTTAATGTGAGGGTGTTAAAGCATTGAAACAGGTTACCCAGAGAAGCTGTGAATATCTGGAAGTGTTCAAGGCCAGATTGGATGGGGGACTTGAGCAGCCCTGCCGAATGGAAAAATGTCCCTCTCCATGGCAGGGGTGTTGGCATGAGGTGATCTTTAAGGTGCTTTCCAACCCAAACCCTTCTCTGATTCTGTGATCTAGCACGGTTTTGTAATAAATCCTAATTTTCAGGGGTTTTCCACCTTTTTCAAACTGAAACAGTCTATTCTTTTTTATCAATAAGTTGGCCTGGATATTTGGAAAATAAAAGTACACTATAAAAAAAAAGAAGTCAGGAATTTCTAGTCTGCTGAAGAAAAACTTTAAACTTGTCCAGATGGCCTTCCTGAGCAATGTTTTGTCTTTTAGCTTCTGTGTGAAACCTTGAGAGCTTCTAAGCCGTAAAAAAATCCCATTATATCTGCTGAGCTAGGTGGTAATAGCTAAATTATTGGTTTGTATTACATGCAGACTGGACAGAGAGATCATAATAAACATTGTACTATATTGGATAAATTGTCCATCTAACTGTATATCCTTTTCCTCACTGTGACCAATATTAATTAAGGTGTTTTTTTGCAGTACCAGGGAGGTGAAGCTTGACAGCTAAAGGAAAACTGAAAGATTGGCTTAATTTTTGTCCCCTGTCCTTTTTGTGATTTTTCGTTGTTGCTGCTGCTTAAGCAGATTACACTGCATGTTTCCACACAAATTTACTAAAAGGTTGGCATTTTAGTGGTTTATCTATTTATTAATCACGTTTTAATTAAGAAAAAGGACACATCAATCTCTTAAAAAGTAGCTGAAATCTCCTAGCAAGAGCAATGTCATTAAGATGTATTTTCTTTTCTTTTTTTAAATCATTCAAGTTTTAAATATCCTTGACTCTTTAGAGTGTCTGAATTTAAATACTACTTTTTCATAAGATTGAGATCTTAAAAAAGATTAATTTCTTTGGTGTCAACAAGATTATGTTAACTTATAAAATAGATAATATTTCAAATGTTTGTAATAAATAGTGTATGGAAGAAAACACTCATAAAGGTTCAAAGAAAATCATCAATTCAATGAGTTTTGTAATAATTAAGAAAATTGCTTCCCAAGCATAATTTTAATGAGTCAAGATTCAGAACAATAAAGCTACTGATACACGTAATATAATCAATAAAATCCAACTTTTATAACAGTCATCACCATAGCACTCTTTCGTTTCACCCTTCATTTCTCTCTGATATGTTGGTAGAGCTGTAAAAGACAAAATAAATGAAGAGCCCTCTGCAATACTGAAAGGTAAGAACTAATAATGTAATGTTCCTTTTGTGTATTTATCCTTTCAAAGGAAATTTTGAAGATGCAACATAATGACTTCTGTTTATTCTACTTCAAAAAATAATTTCCTATTTTTATATTGAGCAACTTACTACACCTAGATGATAATTTTCTGTTCAACTCTTCTTGAAATACAGTAATGAGTGAAAAATATTTCAATGTTCTTTTTGTTCAAAAATGACTGGAAAGAACCCAGAATTTACAAAAAACAAAAACAAAAACAAAAAAACTGTGTCTATATTTTTTAACAAAATATTATTTTTTATAAACATCTTCTTGATGTCAGTTAATTTCTTGAATGAGCTTAACCACATCCAGATATAGTCATCAAAAGGAACCTAGTTTTAGTGTAAATTGATGTAAACAGTCAAGGGTCTTTGAAATAAAGTGTCACAAATAATGCTCTCCCAACACAACTTATTCTACTTGTTTTGAACATATTTTAGTACAACCTGAATGGTTAATTTCTCTCCCCTGAGTGTAAAGATGCCTTGGTAGGTACCACAGACAGAATGCTAAAAGCTAAAGCTATCACTAGACTGCTGAAGTGTTCTGTATTAGACTTACTTCAGTTTGACTTTTAAAAGCAAAGTTTGAAAACAGCAAAATATTTTAATTAAAATTATTTAAATATGTAATTGGTGCAAAAATATTTTGCAATCTCTCTGCACTTTGTTTCTGAAAAAAAGGGGTAGAAACTATATTAATTAAGAGGGAAAAAAAAAGGTTTAATATAAACTTCTCTTTTTTTTTCATAGCCTGGCAAGGACTTAAAAAGAGATAAATCAATTGTTCAGAGAAATATATGTCTGCCCTTCAATCTCTTTAGATTTTCAGAAATCCACCAAAAGAAGGAGCTGTTACTCTGACTCCTCAGACCAAAAGCCTTATATTATCATCTCCTTTTCACTTTGTTTTCATTTTCTTTGCCTTTAGTTGACCTTCCATGGTTACAATGAAAGTACACAAGTTATTGAGTCAGTATTCAATAACTTGAACTTTCATGATGAGTGTCACCAGGAAAGAAAATGAAGAAGTGTGTCGGGGAGAAGGGAAGTGGGCCTTTCAGCACCGACTCCGTGTGACCTGCTGCAGGTATTTCCCAGTTGTGGTGCTGGAGTCCTTTAGCATGCTGTTCCACATCCATGGAGAGGGCAGCGCTACTATATTTTACTGGTGCTACTTATAGCCAGGTGCTATAAAAATAAAAAAGTGCAGTGGTTCGATTGCTGGAGGGGTATGTTTGGTCTGTGCTGCCTTTGCAGAAGGGTTCTTAATTTGTCCTGGAATTAATATACCTTTGTAAAGGTTCCTCAGATGTCTGGTGGCATGAACCACTCATGTGCAGCAGAGCAGGTTAATGATGCCTGCTGACTTGATCAAGCCTCACTGATGTGGTTCTGCAGTGAAAATGCTGCACTCTGTGCACCAAACAAATTATCTGTTTGAGAGCCAAGCACATGAATCCCAGGTCACATGTATCCTACAGGATCATATAATACAGATCTAGTCTGAAGTTTATGATTTTTTTTCCCAGTTAGAAATACTGAAACTCTAGAATGTAAATAAATATTCATGTGAATGAAGGTAAAACAGTAAAACTGAATATTATTTGAGTAATGTGATAAATTATCCTGATTTTCCTTAGCCTCTCCAACAGAAAATACACCAGAAAAGCCCTTGGATATCTGAGTAAGCAAGGAACTTCCATGCAAAGGAGAGAGTACAAGCCTACTTAATAAAAAATGGCCCAATTCTTACTGCAAGTATTGAAAGCAAATATGAAATAAGCTATTTTAAAGTAACTTCTGCAGAAGTTATGACAAATTTAAGGATTTTAAGTATCTATGTAGCTCATGGAGTGAGTATTTATGTTGCTTAAATAAAAGTCTTACTGACAAAGCAGTGACCTATTACACCCATAAAACTGAAAAAGATTGAAGAGAGCATATTTGTATTTGGTATTTGCCTGGAATCTGAACATGAGTATAACTGTTTGTGAAATACTGCATTCTGTGATGTCAGTAATGGCATAACCAGCAAAAAAGTCTGAGCACTTGGGCACAGGTACATAAACTGCACATTTAAACATAATCTGTAACTGCAAGAGACAAAAGGAGACTTCTGTGATGTAACTATGCAAACAGAGTGCAATAAAAGTCGTGTATAAGGCATAAACTGAAGAATATGAACAATAGTTATAGAACAGGCAGGAAGCACAACTGAGAAAATGAACAAGTTCTGCTCATGAAAATAGGACAATCTGTATTGGAAACAGATGGGATTCACTCTTACTTTTGGGAAGGTTGTAAGGATCATGAAAATACCATGGACACATGAAAAAAGAAAGATAAGATGACTCTTGGCTTTGGTCTCATCTTGCCCCTTCAAAGAGATCTCAGAACAGATCATCAAACCTGAGTGCAGCCATCCCTGCTGACTACATGGCATCAGCTCTCTGGTATTGAATGCACATAGCTACTGTAGGAGACAGCTATTAAGAACCACTCGAACATGCAATAATTATAACTAATAATGTATAAGTACTTATCATTGGAAAATGTGTGTTGCAAACGAATGCCAGTCTAGTAAAACACTAGATAATGTTATTGTCAAAGGCCACTTTGATATTGGCCTTATTTCTCTTTTAAATGCTCCCATCACCATCACATCTAACTCCCCAATAGATGTATGCATCAATATCCATATATACACACATATGCTCAGTTACAAGAGTCTTATGTTGTCTTAGGTTGCAATATAAGATGTAACCAAAAATATGTATTCTATATCTGTTAAAACCAAGTGGGGCAGTGTCCTTTATCTCTTCCATGACACATCCCTGATAGCTCCCTCAGGGAAATATCTTCTGTTAATGGACTACATGACTCATGAAATTACACCATCACATTGTGAGAAGCTTCACCCAGGGGGAGGAACCAAGCATTCCTACCTGGATATAGTCCGGGGTTTGGAATACCACAACCAGCCCTACCTACTGGATTCCCAGAGGACAAGAGCTACCACTGGACCTTCAGAGGATGACCAGAGCCTTCTACAGGATCACTGCTTCAACAGAACCACATCAATCACCTCAAGAGGAATGCAGCCACTGCCTAATTGGACTGCTATGACCACCATGCCCGGCAGGGTGTCAGGTCATATCCTGTGTCAGGTTAAGCCAGTGTTTCTGTGTTACTGCCTTGTTATATATACTAGTAAAGAACTGTTATTCCTATTTCTCACATCTTTGCCTGAAAGCCACTTAATTTCAAAATTATAATAGTTTGGAGGGAAGGGGGTTACAGTTTCCATTCCAAGGGAAGTTCCTGCCTTCCTTAGCCGACACCTGTCTTTCAAACCAAGACACATGTGAAATTGTATTTTAGATTCTGTATATTTTATACAATAGCTTAAAGACACTAAAATCTAGATTGACTCAAGCTAGGGTTTTCTAGGGGCTAAATCCTGAACTTCGGTATGTATTCATCCCCTTTAGATATGTGGATCATTCCTTGGCCACCTCAGCAGTAATGCTGTCTTGATCTTCTCATCAGCTCCAGAAGGACAGAACTGTTTGTGGACTGCAATATGAACTGAATCAATAAAAATTATCGTTGTTATATAAGAAGACTCAAGAAGTTAAAATTAGTTTCTGGAGGTTAGGGAAGGCAGTAAGGGTTATGTCAGATCAGCTTTGCCCATGGAGAAAAAAGTAACCAGCTACATCCTGGGACACCCCTGCAATACTCTAGCTTTACATCAGAGTAATGCATTTGAAATCATCTGGGATGCTGTGATGTAAAATCGAGCAGTACAATGATTAATCGGGTCACCAGCGTCTTCTCCCTTATGTCTCTAAAATGTTATTTAATTAAAACTAAAATGCCATGTGGGATTGGTCCCAGGGTATGGTTTCTAGGCATTACATAAATAGGAAGAAGGTATTATTCTATTGTTAATAATGTTTCATCTACTCAGTCTTTCTTCAGTCTGCTGATGCACAGCAATTCTCCTTTTAATATGCAGACACCACTGCATGTTGACTTAATAGATAGTTTCAGAAAAGTTTTCAGAAACTTTCTATCAGAGAATTCCAATCCAAGTTAATCAAAGGAAATGAAAAATAATTTTAACAAAATATGATTATGGAAGGCCATGAAAGATAAAAAAAATTTGATTTCTGATATTCCATTCTGATTTCTGATATTCCATTCTGATTTTCTTGTTCAAAACATGCTTTTTTTATATTAGACAAAACACAACAGATTAAAAAAAAAAAAAAAAAAAGACACCACCAGAACAAAACTTCTCATATATTAATCAAGTTGAATGTTTGGTTTCAGATTTCTGTTTTGAACCACACTGAAAAGTATTAATTTGGTTTGCATCTTTACTGGGTTGGTTGCCTTTTTTTTTGAATTTTGTTTTATAGCAGAATAAAGGAACTGTTTCCTGAAAACAAAACCACTTCTTCAGATTTCAATGATTAAACAGGGTTTTAAATTTTTTTCTCAAGATGTTTTTTAGATGAGAGGGAGTTTATGTTTCACATACTTTAGCATTTGGCTCTGAAATCCCTGTTTTTGAAGTCTGAAGTCTAAGTCAGGTAAAGTCTGAGGAAGGAAAACATTCTGTTTCCCGAGTTAAAATAATTGCATTACAGGGAATTAAGATGTGAACTAATAAGAAAACCAAGTCTTGGTATTACTGTCACACCACATAACTACATTAGGCCTCCAGAAAGAAAATGACTGGCATATGAAACCCTTGATGCATAAAATCAAGTTTGAGAGAGGAGGAGAAGGAGGCAGGAAGCCTTTTGCTTAGTTTTGGTTTGTTTTGGTTTTTGAACAGGTTTTTTATATAAATCCATATTTCTGCCTCTCCGAAATACTGGGGTAGAAGGCAGGGCTGAGCCTTCTGAGACTTGGGTCTATTTCTAGTGCTATCAACGGCTTGACATGTGACCTTCCCAAGGTCAGTGCTTCTGTTTTCCAATCTGTTGAGCAAATCAAATTATATTGTATTGTGCTGTAAAAGCCTCTGAGATAGGTTGACAAAAAGAGAAAGAACTGGGTATTACTCTTACATAAGACTTGACTTTTTTCAGTTGTGCCCCTGAGTAATGATGATAATTACTTCAGTCACCATGTCTGTTCATCACAGGTCTCAAAACACCTTTGGGCTTCCACTTAAAATACCTTCCACTTCCTCAAACTAGGAAACTGAGGCAAGGGAAAGAGAAATTATTTGTCCAGAGTCATGTCAGCAAACTATTAGAGGCAGGTCTTTGCCTCAGTTTTGCATTCTAAGAAGCATTTTCCTCTTCATTATTAAACAAAGGAAATAAGTTCTAGTTAGAGAGCAGACACATAAGCTCTTATCTACTTTTGTCCATTTATATGATCCTTACGTTGCTCTGAGACTGTGCTATGAAAATGGATAAGAAAATAATTAATTATTGAAAACACATTATAGATCTATTATTCAAGCTGACATGATTCAGTGGGATTACTTGTGTAAGCAATAGATAGAAAGTCTGGATGGTTTTTTTTCCTGCAGGATTTTTTGTTGTTGTTGCTGAGAAAGATACTTTTTAATGCCTTGTGTATATCTAAATGACACTGATATTTTGTCTCATGTCTAATCACTATTTTTTTTATAAAATGATGAAAGTAATTTTTAACTGACTTTAAATTGTATCAGTAAATGAGTGTTAATGAACTACCCCAGTCATCTGAATATGCTGCAGAGGGACCAGCTGTTTCAACTTTTTGCTTGTGTTCAGTCAGACATGGGACATGCTTAGGGAAAGAATGAAATAAGCAACCAATCAAAACCACAAAACGGTCATATTAGCAAAAGTACAGTACTATATTGTGTATTGATCACACTACATGGTAGTCATGTCTTGCAGGATGTCAAGAATTGTTGTAACAAGGTACTTAAAATGATAATGCTAAAATCTTATGAAAAAAATTTGCTGAGGTCTGACAATGATGCAAATGTTATCACTTCTTATTAAAGGCTGCAATGTTATACTAGTGCATTTCCTGTTACAGCTGACTAAAAGAACAAATATTTCTCACAGCTCCAGTTATTTGCATTGTAATGTTTTTCCCCAGCCCAAATGTATGTCTTTCATCACAAAGAAAAAAAAAGAATTCTGTGTACTTCAGTGCTGCAGTGCTGAATGCTGCAATGCCAAACTCATGAAGGGAAAGCCTGGAGTGAAATCCCGGTCCCCAAGTCAGGCAACCAACCATCTCACATATTGCTCTGGGAAAGGCAGAAACTAGGCCTTCATGTCAGGACTGAGAGCATGGAAGATGCAGCTGGGAGGATATTTCAAGTGAAATACTGCAGTGAAATCTCAGTTCACGTTCTGGGGTCAGGGCTGCAGCAAAACCATCTCTCTCCTTCTGGCTCCTCGACTTGTAATTCTCCACTGAAAACAAAAAAACCCACTTCTGTCGTGTCAAAGTTTTGTGTGTGTGAGTCTCTGTGTGTGTGTATGTGTGAGAGTGAATTTTGAGATGAGAAGAATAAAAGGACGTGGGTGACTCAGCTCAGGTCCTTATCTCTCTCCTTCTAACCAACAGTACAGTGGACAAAATATACTTTCCCAGAGAAGGCACAGGGTCAAATCAATACTAAGTTGAAAGGGGATTAAGTCTGTCCCTATAGTAACCCTTACATTTGAACAAAAGTCCGCTCCAGAAGACTATAGGCTACAGGAAAATAAAGAGAAAAAGAAAAATTAAAGAAACAGAGAAAGAAAGATAAAACATAAATGTCTGTCTGAATTGACTCCTTTACCACCTATTCTGAATACTCTCTCCACAAAGTACTGTGTAGCTGTGGAACTTGGTTCTCTCCTAAGAACTGCTCAGGTGATTTAGTTATTTTAATGTAAGCAATCATAGTAGAAACTGGGTCAGAAACTCAGATCAATATATATACTTTAAATAAGAAATTCTGGTCAGGACCTTGGCCTGGTCTACTCACTAAATACACCTTTTTCTTTTGCATCATCAATTTTTCAAAGTGAAATGACTACATGGGTTTTATGGCAGACTACACACAAGATGGATGCAAAATGTGTCTGTCTTTCTATTTCCTTTTCTGACACCTAATGTTTGAACCTTTAAAGATTAACCCTGTGACCTATTCGGACACGGTTTCCAACACAAAATTACCTCAAGGTCTGATGACAAAGTATACTGGAGAAGAATGTCAGTGGGTTTTACTACCAGCTCCATTATCTGAACAGCTGGTATGTGAAGTCCATCAGGACAAGCTCAGTCTCACATGAAAGCATAAAGCAAGCAAGTCCTCCCAGGGCTGTGTGCACCCTGGCAAGTGCTGTAACTCATTCTCCCCTACTGCCTTTCTATGGTTCAAGGGATCTCAAAACTGTTTTTCTTGTAATGTTGAACAGCTGCAGCAAGAGGGTTGGTAGCCTGGTGGTTGAGGGTATGAGTCAAGAAAGAAGAACATGTGGGCTGGTTCTTCCACTGCAAAAGATAGAGAATTTTTTATTTTCTCATCATGAGCCAGTCTCCTACTCACTAGATACAAGTAGGCAAACCACTTCTCTAACTTTCTTTTCTTTCTTTTTCTCTTTTAGTCATCATCATCCGCCACTGCATCATTTTGCAAAGCTCCGTCTGGTGAACATATCACAGGGAGACTTGGAACACACTCACATGCCATTACCCTTAGCAGAATGAAAAATGAAGAAGAAAATTATCTAGTTTTGGAAACCTTGTTAGGTCTAATTGCAGTTTAGACAGAAATCCAGTAGCTATGTGTGAAAACTGGCCTGTGAAATATACTGATAGAAAATTCTGTGAGGACATCCTGATATTAGCTTAAGCCCTTCTACCCTTAGTTAGAACTTGTTTATCTGAAATGGTTTAAAGTCACTGTATACACTGAGAAGCATAGTTTCTGCAGGAGTTGCAACATATGGAGGCATCTAGGTTAACTACCAGCCTGTGTTCAATTCCATAGTTAAAGCTTGAACAAAGACAATTTCAAATTAAATTATGACCCTATAACTCTTTTATATGCTGGTCTATCATGATTTGTAGTGCACACACACAGATGTTCATATGCATATGTATCCACACACAACTCATGTCTACAGTGTAGGAAGTCTTTATACTTCCACAGAAATAATGAAGGCAATTTCACAGTAGGTAGCACAAACACTGAAATCAGGATATCTCCAGTAATAATTGCTTTCTTCTCTAGAACCTTTGCAGATGGTCTGAGTTCTGCTCTGCAAGTTCTACAGTGTTAGATGAAGTAACCAGCTTTTTAACGTGTTCTGATGTAGCACAAATACACCCTTACCCAGTGTTACTCACATAGCCATAGCAACAGGGAGATTACTGATTGGGAAAATGGAGAAGTATCCCACTACCTTTTCCCATTTCAAGTAATTTTCCATATTATGAGTAAAACTATTTCTATTAAAAATGGCTTCATTTAGCTTGTATGTGGTTAAATATGGACTTCACACACAGAGAAAAGGTATAAGTAGGAAACTCATTGTTTTAAGCTTCTAAAATTTGCAGATGGAAACACAAGGTAAGAGGTAACCGAGAAGTCAAGGACAATATACTTGTATGCTCTTTCCCTTATCTGATCTTCTGGATAATTTAGAGGGGATTATGTGAGTTCTGTTTATACAACCTGTGTATGGATTGTAAACTGGGACGCATATACTGAATTTTAAACACCTAGATTAATTGGCACTTCAGTGCTGTATGATCTCTCACTTTACTACACTCTCTAAGTAACAGAGTAAAACATCACAGCTCCCAGTCAACCTGACCCAGGAATAGGTATTTCCTTAAAGCTCTTAAAGGCAGGCCTCTTATCCTAAGATACAAGTTTCCAAACTTAATTCAATAAGATGAAAAAACCTGGGAACTAAGGGTTATGGCACTGAATAATGATAAATTAATTTTCTGGATCTTTCTGTGTAGCTTGACTCATAGAATAAAAAACTTCAGATACAAAATGTACAGTGGATGGTGCCTTTTTTCTTCCTCTCTGAATTGTGTCCCAGATAATAACTTTTGCATAGCAGATGTTCTCTCAATACATTTATTTTAAATATAATAAATCAATCTCCAAAGTATACAGTTGAAAACACACTGGCTTCTTTAGATAAATATTCATTTGGAAGTTACATAGCATCCATAAACACTCTTATTTCTTCTGGTGTATTTTTTACTTTTTGGGTTTTTATCACTTTGAAATTCCAGGTCCCCAGATGGCTTCCACCAGTTCCCACTTCCCAGCAGATCCTTTGTAAGAAGCAGGCAATTTATCCTTCATGCTTTGACAACAGGTCATTGTCTCCTACTTATTCAATTCATATTTATTTATTTAATATCTTGTTAATGTTCAGGTCCTCTGGTTGCATTTTGATTGTTTTTACAGTGCCTGAGCAATTTTAATAGCATGAAGGTAAAGATGCTTGGAAGCTTTTTTCTAAGGCAGGAGGAGACCAAGTCCTCCTGCCTCACATCCCAGGGAGTCTTCACCAGGCTCCAGATTTTCAGTCTTTCCTCTGCAAAGACTGTGTTCACAATGATCTTGTCACTGCTGCTGTCACCCAGTAAATGTGTTCTTGACCCCCACACAGACCCATGTCCCTTCCTCTTACTGTCCCACCTCCCTCTGTGGATTGTCCTAGGTCTTTCTTGCCTCCAGCTCCCCTTGCACTTTGAGGCTGCAATTTTTGATCCACGGGTTTCCAGACAGCCTTACACCCCCACCCTTCCACCCTGACATCACTGAGAGACAAAGTCAAAGAAACCATCAGGAGAAATGAATTAATGTGTCCCAATGTGGCACCAAGTTTCCTTTCCCCTTTTTCTTTTCCTAGTGAAACCACCAATATATTTCTTGTGGTGCTTTCTGTCTCACTGGCATTTTATCTCTTCTAGCCCATTTGTAATTTATTGGATAAGGTTTATCAGGGTCAGGATTTCTCTTTCTGTCTGTTTTTTTTTCCTACTCCTGCCCCATTTCCTACCCAGTTTCCCCCTCCCTCCCTAGTCCCTGCCCACCAGAACAAACCAAAAGACCAAATATTCATCCTGGGGACTTGAAATGGCCACGGTAACTGTTGTAACTTGTCTGTGGTCTAATTATATTAATTTGATAAGATCATCATCGGCAGGATGTCTAATTTATTTGCAAGCGGTAGCCAGGGAGAAGCTTTGACCAAATTAACATGCCGCCGGGACCAGGGGGTGCAGGTTCCATATGGCTCTCTGGATTTTCCTATAAATAACCCTCCTCCAGCCCACTCCCGCGGTTACATCCCCCCCCCTACCAGTATGCCGCAAAGTTCACCAGCGGCGCCGGACTCGAGAGGCACAGCGCCGGGCTGCAGGAGGCACCAGGAGGCTGAGCTGCCTCTCCCGCCTTCGCGCCTTCTCCCCCTCCTCCTCCTCCCGTCCTTGTCCCCCTCCCCCTCCTCCTCCTCCTCCTCCTCCTCCTCCTCANATTTCCACAGAGAGTATAAAAGGAGCATCCCTAGAGAAATATCTATGCGTGGACATACATGCACCTCTAGATTTTTATACAGAGATAAGGACAACCGCCAGTTTCCACCCT
This sequence comes from Rhipidura dahli, assembly GCA_013399225.1. Taxonomy (NCBI): domain Eukaryota; kingdom Metazoa; phylum Chordata; class Aves; order Passeriformes; family Rhipiduridae; genus Rhipidura; species Rhipidura dahli. The sequence continues at coordinate 32,198 of VXAC01001813.1, forward strand.
CCCCTGCCCTCCTTAAGGGAGACGCTACACTCCGTGGGAACAGGTAGCGTGAACTGCTAACAGTGCAGCAATCCCCTCCCCCTACCTATCCTCTTCTCTGTGATCATCTAAATTATGAAAAATAGAGAGTGCATTAATCCACGTTTCGGCATTGCATAGAGAACACCACCAAGAGACAAAATCCAGCATGAAACACCCTAGACTGCAGGGGAGGAAGAAACGCATTTAAAGCGACGATAAAAATGGCGTGCAGAATAATTACCTCAAATTGCTATTCGCTTGACACCCTGACACTATTTCTGTTCAAGCCATTGGGAAATACAATAAGGCAAACGAACCTTCCTCTCCTGCTTGTGCAGGCGTGAGTGTGTGTGAATGGGGGCAATACGGAACCGGTCGGGAGAAGGGGAATGCTAAACTTTCCATCTTAAAAGAAATAAATAAAATAATCCATTTAGGAGAACGCATCTAAATAGATCGGCAGCTTTTAATGCCAGCGTTTNAGGTGCAACTGGTTCTTCGCTCGTAGCCATCTGAAACCCGTCCAAATGATGCAGAAACTTTTGTATGCTTGACTCCTGTCTTTAAGGCCAGGCACCGATTTTTCCGCTGTGTAATCTCTTTNAATTACCTCAAATTGCTATTCGCTTGACACCCTGACACTATTTCTGTTCAAGCCATTGGGAAATACAATAAGGCAAACGAACCTTCCTCTCCTGCTTGTGCAGGCGTGAGTGTGTGTGAATGGGGGCAATACGGAACCGGTCGGGAGAAGGGGAATGCTAAACTTTCCATCTTAAAAGAAATAAATAAAATAATCCATTTAGGAGAACGCATCTAAATAGATCGGCAGCTTTTAATGCCAGCGTTTTTAACGCTTGCCCTGTACGTGGATTGATTTTTTTTTCTTCTCCAGCATTCCCTCAGCAGATGGATTTTTGCCACTGCAGCTCAGCAGAGGGTGTCAGATCTTTCAGTGTGCACCAGGTTGAAACGAGCAGAGCCTCTTAGCAGCTCTCCCTCTGCGTGCATGTGAGTGTGTGCGAGCGTGCGGCTCGGCAGCAGCGGAAGAAAAAGGAAAGAAGAGCGAGCCAGGGAGCGAGCGAGGGAGCGAGGAGGGGAGGCAGCGCGGCCGTCAGGGC
>VXAC01001813.1:33438-82367 GCA_013399225.1 Rhipidura dahli
TTTTTTTTTTTTTTCGCCTGCCTTGCAGTACGTGCCTGGATAGTTTGTGGATATAATTACTGACTGGAATCTGGGCTGTTGCAGTTGTGCGTGGGGGGGGAGAGAGGAGAAAAGAAAGCATCCCCCCCCTCCGCCGACCCTCCCCGCTCCCCCCCACACATTTTTTTCCTCCCCCTTTGCTGCTGGTTCGGACATTTAATGTATTGAATGAACTGGAATTGCTTTCCGTGTGAGGAGGATGGTTGCTGTTACTTTGTGATGAGATCGGGAATGAATTGCTCGGTTTAAAAATGCTGCTTTGGATTCTGTTGCTGGAGACGTCTCTTTGTTTTGCTGCTGGAAACGTTACAGGGGACGTTTGCAAAGAGAAGATCTGTGCCTGCAACGAGATAGAAGGGGATTTGCACGTAGACTGTGAGAAAAAGGGATTTACCAGCCTGCAACATTTCACCGCCCCAACTTCCCAATTTTACCATTTATTCCTGCATGGCAATTCCCTGACTCGACTTTTCCCTAATGAGTTTGCTAACTTTTACAATGCGGTCAGTTTGCACATGGAAAACAACGGTTTGCATGAGATTGTTCCTGGGGCTTTCCTTGGGCTGCAGCTGGTGAAACGCTTGCACATAAACAACAACAAGATCAAATCGTTCAGGAAGCAGACTTTCCTGGGGCTGGACGATCTGGAATACCTCCAGGCAGATTTTAATCTATTGCGGGATATTGACCCGGGAGCATTTAGGGACTTAAACAAGCTAGAGGTGCTGATTTTAAATGACAATCTCATCAGCACCTTGCCCCCCAACGTGTTTCAGTATGTGCCGATCACCCACCTCGACCTCCGGGGAAACCGTCTTAAAACCTTGCCTTACGAGGAGGTCCTGGAGCAGATCCCAGGCATTGCTGAAATCCTGCTAGAGGATAACCCCTGGGATTGCACTTGCGATCTGCTGTCGTTGAAAGAATGGCTGGAAAACATACCTAAAAACGCTTTGATCGGCAGAGTGATTTGTGAAGCTCCCACTAGGTTGCAGGGCAAAGATTTAAATGAGACCACAGAGCAGGAGCTGTGTAAAAAGAACAGAGTAGATTCCAGCCTAGCTGCTCCCCCTGCCGAAGAAGAAACCTGCGATCCTGGTCCCATTCCAACCCCCTTCAAAATACATGGCAAAGAAGACCCTGCCACGCCAGGATCTGCTCCAAACGGAGGTACAAAGATTCCTGTCAACTGGCAAATCAAGACCAAACCCACTGCTGCCGTGTCGACAGTGAGTGCGAAGAACAAGCTACCAGCTACCTTTTCCTGCCCGCACATCTGCAGCTGCGATCAGATCCCTGGCTCAGGTTTAAAGGTTAATTGCAATGATAGGAATGTGAGCAGCTTGGTGGATTTGAAGCCCAAGCCGTCTAATGTGCAGGAGCTGTTCCTGAGAGACAACAAAATACACACCATCAGGAAATCCCACTTTCTGGATTACCGAAAACTTAATTTACTCGATCTGGGCAATAACAACATTGCCACTGTTGAGAACAACACCTTCAAGAACCTATTTGATCTCCGATGGCTCTACATGGATAGCAACTACTTAGACACCCTGTCCCGGGAGAAATTTGCTGGGCTGCAAAACCTGGAGTATCTGAACGTGGAGTTTAATGGGATCCAGATGATCATGCCTGGCACCTTCAATGCGATGCCCAAACTGAGAGTCCTCATCCTCAACAACAATCTGCTGAGGTCTCTCCCAGTAGACGTGTTCGCCGGGGTCTCGCTTTCCAAGCTGAGCATACACAACAATTATTTCATGTACCTCCCAGTGGTGGGGGTGCTGGACCAGCTCACCTCCATCACCCAGATCGACCTGCACGGCAACCCATGGGACTGTACTTGCCCTATCGTGCCTTTCAAACAGTGGGCAGAGATGCTGCGCCCCAAGGTGATTATGAGTGACCTGAGGTGTGAGTCCCCTGAAGATTTCTTCAAGGAGGATTTCGAGTCTCTCTCCAACGATGTAATTTGCCCTCAGTTAAAAATCTCGCCCACATTAACTTCCACTAACAAAAACAGCACCGGGTTGACAGAGACAGGAACTCACTCCAACTCCTACTTGGAGACCAGCCGGGTCTCTATTTCGGTGCTAGTGCCAGGGCTTCTGCTAGTTTTTGTGACCTCTGCCTTCACGGTGGTTGGCATGCTGGTTTTCATCCTGAGGAACAGAAAGCGGTCCAAGAGGAGGGACGCCAACTCTTCTGCATCCGAAATCAACTCCTTGCAGACGGTCTGCGACTCGTCCTACTGGCACAACGGGCCCTACAGCGCCGACGGGGCCCACAGGGTGTACGACTGCGGCTCCCACTCCCTGTCGGACTGAGGCTGCGGGCGGGGCGGGGGCGGCCGCCACCCGGGACCGGCCCTTCACACTCCGGCCGGGGACAGCTCTGCACCTCCGCTGCTACCTTTTGTGAGAAACGAAACACACAGACACACGCAAGCCCTTCCTCACGACTCCCATAGCAAGCGCCGAGGCCCAGTGGGCGGCGGGGGGAGCCCGGCTCCGGGGAGCATCCCTGCAGCGCCGCGCAGCCCGGCGCGGTGCGCGCATCCCCCGCCCGTGCGCGGCCGGGGCAGCGACAAACGGGAGGAACTGCTTCCTCCGGCTCCGGCAGGGCTAAACACGGCTCCTGGTTTTGTTGGGCTTTTGTTCTACTGTGTTGGGGGTTGATTTGCTTTTTCGCCCTCTTCCCTTGTGGACCGACCCCTTTCCAAGAGGCCGGGAAAAGGAGCGGGGGCAGAGGACTGGTGTTGGCCTCCTCCTGACGGCAAAGCAGGAGTGGAAAGTTGCACGAAGGCATGAATGTAATGTAAATAAATGACTCCGACTCCGAAACAAATAGACAAATGGACAAAAAAAAAAAAAAANAAAAAAAAAAAAAAAAAAAAAAAAAAAGTGCTGCATGGCTCGCATGGATACAACGCACCCCAGGGACGCTCCAGCCCCCGACTGGAAGCAGCGTCTAGTTCACACCATCATCCCTCTTACCTGATAAGTCCCTTCGTATCAAACCTTCTATATACAAAATACAGTATAATAATAAAAAGTGCCATTTCGCCAGTTTTTTTGTGTGATCAATAGGCAGTAGAGATCGTACTTTTACCGTGGAAAAAAATTGTAAAGATTTTATTTAAGACATAGTTGCATGAATATTCTCATTGGATTATTTTTATTATTTTTATTTTTTGGTGGGAATTACTTTGCTGGGAGAGATTTGCTTTGTTGATAGTGGGTTGTGTTTTGATTTTTGGGGGAGGTGGGGAGGGCAGGCTTTGGTTTTGTTTTCTCTCTTCTTTTTCAATATACATATTCAGTATTGCCTTTCCATCTGAATGTAAAAATTAGTACCCTTGATTTCTATTATGGTAACAGTGTAAACATAGAAAAAAAAAATCCAAGGCAGTTAAGCATGACCAATTAATGTCACTCTAGTGCTTAGGCTGCAAAGTTTAATGGTAGAAAATTCTGTGATGTTGTAAATCTTACTATAACTTGAGGAAAACAGAACTGAGGAAGCAGGTGAAACTTACTAATTCTATTCGAGGATTTTATAATGGCATATTTTTTCAGTATTAAAGTGAAAATGTTTTCAACTCCGGGTCCTCACCATTTTTCCAGCATCCAATTCTTGCAAACGGGTTACTTGGGTTTAGGGGACAGAGCCTCCTTTCAATGCTCTGTGTGTGTTTCTCTCCCTCCCTCTCTCTCTCCCTTTTCCTCCCTCCCTCCCTTTCCCTCCCTTCCTCTTTCTCATTCATTCACAGGCAGAGGCACAAACACCCTTCCTTCCCCCCTTTCCCAATGTAAATAACACACAGAAGTTTCCTGCCTGCCTCCTCCCCTCTCCCTCCCTCAACGCGGCAGTGAATCCCTTTATTAATACTGTGAATCTCTCTCTGCTGCCGCTGCTGTCACCGCCTCTGCTGCACACACTGCAGATATTTTAGGGATGTTAGTGGGAGCTTGCTTTAAGTGCCTCTGCCCAGCTTGGTCTCATTAAGCTGGAGCCGAATTACCGCGGCCGGCATTCCCGCCCGGGAGCAGTTTGCCCGGTGGGGCAGCTGCGGGCGGCCGGGCTCCAGCAGCTCCCGCCAGTGGGAAAACAAATTAGCGAGCAGGGATTTTCCGGTTCCTGCACTGGGTACCTCCACCCTTTGATATTAAAAGCTGAAAAAACCACGGAGCAGTGCTGCAGTTGGACTTGAGGCAGCTCGCGTTTGATCCCGTTCCTGTACGGGAAACTGCCCCTAAACTCAGTCAAACTTGTAAAGGCGAAAGTCTCTGCAAATCACTTGTAACTCACAGCTCAAGTCCCAGTGGAGATATGGAGAATTTCAGTCACGTTGCTCCTGGCTTTCTCCAGGCAGAGAATCCTTTTAAAGAGTAAAACACTGTAAGGGACTTGCTAAACTTCAAATACTAATTTGGTTTGCTTTATAGGAAATGCCCACCTTTGGGATCTGCGAGGAGAAAACAGACAAACATGCACACTGCAATAGGTACGCTCTTGAAAATAAGGCAGAAGCCTGATCCCCAGTATCCATGAACTGTTAAACACAGGGAATCCGTCATTCCTCCAGAATTCTTTATCACTGTGGAAAAATCTGCAGTCTCCTAGAAAATACCTTGAAGTTTGGTCGTGCAGCTCTGAAAATGGCGTGGCCTGCTTAACTATACAAACCATTCCTATTTCAAGGTCCCTTCTTTATTCCACCTTGCTGCCTCGTTAGACAGATTGTTCTGCCAGGACACTCTGTGTCAGACAAAGTGATGGCAGTAGAGGCATTAGTTTGCCATTGTACAATCTGCTGTTGTGCAGTTTGAGAAGAAAATGCAAATGCACTTACTGAGCCAGTATTGCTGTCCTTAGGAAGCCATCAGATTTAGCTTAGAAATAGTCCAAAATAACCTGTTTAAGTATAAGCTAGTGCACCCTTAGAAGACTACCTAAGTCAAGCTGCCTTCTTCATGATATTGTAGTGACAAAATAGAGTAACTGAGAAAATTAAGAAGACATCCCATGGTAAAAAGAATAATAATTATGTTAGAAACACTGTAATGGAAGTTAAGATAAAGCACATAATAAATTAAAATGAGAAATCACTGCCTGAGATCAGACATGCATGCATTTCAGAGAATATAATGCTAAATATGTAATTTTAATTTGTCATCACTGAAAAGTAGCACAAAGTTGAAAACTTACTCATTTAGCTTCCTAAAAGTGCCAGTTCATTGGCATACCTAAAGAGAAATGTCAGTTCAATTGAAATGTTGAAGACATGTATTTATGACCCTGTTTCTAGGTTGTAGGGAAATTACAAAATGGAACTTTCTATGTCATTTTCTGATTTTAACATTCACAGGATTCTTTCTTTCATCTTGCAGACACTTACCCTTAAGACACATAGATCACCCAGCTCTCTGAGATGATGTAATACTTACCAGGCCTTGAATTAAAATGCTTATCTTAGTTACATGTTCAGCACTTCCATGATTATTTTTATCAAAACAAAATACTCAACAAAAAAGAAACATAGGAGAAAGTAAAGGGATTATTAAGGATGTTTTGAAGAGAAGTGCAAATATATTAAGCATGTTCAGTTTACAAAAAGTAAATGTTATATTTGCTGATAAAGATTTTCATGATGATATTTCTAACACTGGAAGCCTATGAAATATCCATGCTGTGTCAAAATGTGCACTTTTTTCATTCTAACTTAAGAAACTCATAACTTCAAGCATAGTATATATCACATTAAGTTACTTTTTACTTAATCATCACAGCAAAGACATTTCTTTCAGAATGGGAAGAAAAGGAATAGATATATTAGTTAGTTAATTAAAAAGAAGTTTGTGGTTTGTTTTTATTTCTGTGAACACTTCAACTAAGAATAGCCCAGAACTTAAACTGTTGCCATAGAAATATATGTCTTTATACATGGTAGCCTCCTGCATGCCATTGCAGAAGACTGAATGGAACTCTAGAAGTAACCTGATAAAATTTTAATTTCATACCCATAGGTGAGATGTATCATTTTGAGCAAAAGTGTGATGTTGGAACTGCACAGAAATGTGTTATTATGTTGCTCTACTAAATGTATTGGTTGTGTCAGGTTGTTTTATAACTTCAGTGCATTTGCATTGAGAATACAGTTTCACATCTTCTTGTGAACTAAGTGATGTAACCTTTGAGGGAATTTATTGTTTGGTTTGGGTTGGAGGTGGTTTTTTTAGTTGTTTTTTATTTAGTTTTAGGGGTTTTTTTAGCAAAAAGGGGCAGATGTTATCTAATGTGGAAGAAAAGGCTTTATGTACTAGTCCTCACTCAGGTAGAAAAGCCACGAACTACAAAAGGTGAATACCTCACACTTTTTTAATATTGGTTGCAAAACACATTAGGGTGAAAATTAGGGCAGAAAGAGGCTGAAAAATACTGGTCCTTCCCAACAGAATAATCTCTACCTTCCATTATCCATGAAACGATTTGTAGTTCTCACAAATATGAAAGTTTCTAAAAGGCAAGTAGATCTTAGTAAAGTTACAAACTCTTTCTCTTTTTATTTTTGTCGGTGGTTTCTTAAGTTGCAAAAAGACAGCAGGAATTTGTTTGAGATTAAATGGAAGACCTTTCAATTGCTCTTTTTCTTTTCTGTGTAACCTTCCCCAAGAGAAGGCTACATCTGGGGGCTTTCTGGGAAAATGGAGCACAAGATATTTTCAAATGTTTAACAGCTTTGTTTTTTCTTATATTTGGAGTTTGAATCTGCATGGCAGTTGTGTTATTCTACACCCAGCTGTGTAATTTTTTGTACTATTTGAATCAGTCAGAGACATTATGGCTACATTTTTATTCACAGGTAAAAAAACCAGACACTCTCAGATGTGAAAGGTAGATATGTTTAGGTAGATCCTTCTGTATTTAGTAAATTTCCCATAGACATATACAAGAAAGATGGGAAGTAGGACAGTTTTCGTGGCTGAATATTATTCAATGTGTTTGTGCAGTTCAAATTTGTCGGACTTTTTTGTGACTTATGGAAAAGAAATTTCCAGGCATTGGGCAGGATTTCTGAGTATTTGAATATATGGCTTTTTTACTATTTGGGAACAAGTCAGAGGGCGAAGAATTAATAGGTTGTGTTGGTAAGCTATAGTTGTCCTAAATACATGCAGATATTTTTGTAATCTGTTTAAAATTAATAATGTGTTTAAACTCTATTAGAAGTATGGACATGATCAATCAAAATCACAAGATTAATTTTATTTTACTCAGTTTTCCCCATTTTTTGGAAAAAAAATGTGGACTAAAAAATGTTGCAAACATTGTATTATATTAAACTACATTTGTTATGATTATGTTTAGCAATGGTACCTTAATGGGTTTACTTGTAACAGAAGATGATATTTAACATAATATCTGTGAGTTTCAGAAACTTTTATAATTTCATCTTTTGGGATAAGAAGTATAATTTAGATCCATCCGTATTACTTCTCCAAGATTAATTACCAGATTAATGCAATATTGTCATGCTGAATGGTTCCATTTACTAGTTCAAGTTTCTGAATCAATTCTGTGTATATTTCATATACACATTCTTCAGTCACGTGAGAGAGGAACAAAGTCAGCTGAAAGTCTCCTGGAATGAAATAATAGTGTCTGGTTTTAGACACTTGAAGACTAAGATCAAACATTCATAGCAGAGTGGACAGAAAAAGCCCATTGTAGAACACACTGAGTTGGCTCCACGTGAATGACAGCTTAAACTACCACTATTTTACTGATATGAGTGGCACAAAGTGCTCTTGGCAGAAAGCATGGGCTCCACAGAAACATTAGTACTATCAGAATTCCTCAGTACTTCTCTCTTTCTATTAGGTAGTCGGATTGATTCCCCTCAGCTAGTTTCCAGATAAGCCGCTGTTACAAATTCTCTAGGCTGTTAATGACTTTTGATGATGTCATGATCATTCATTCAGACAGACCCCTCAAGCTTTGGTCTCAAAGCAGGTCTAACCATGGGTTGTCATGTTTGGTTTGTGTTACTTTATTTAATTTCTGAATCAACTGCATCTCTTGCAAGTGGGAATTTTAGCCAGCAGGACACATTGAAATGTGACTTGAAGAAAACAAAAGAACGTGAAGAAAATGGTTCTTTTTAATTTAAATAGTAAAGTTGGGCTGGTATAATGTAGAACATCTATAAAGAAATTAAGAAACAGTATAGTCTGGTGGAAAAACTCAGGAAGCATGACTCATATTCTGGATTACTATCTGACCTGGAATTAGATGGTGTCTTTCTCACCCAGTTTGATGGGCTTGAATGAACTGCCTTAACAATCAGAGGTGTCCTGGAGTATCTGAGCTGTGTGCATGAGACTGAGAGACACAAAATGAGAGCTAGGGCACATTTGAATATTTCTGGAGTGGCACCTGCACTCTAGGGCACCTGCACATTAGGGCATTTGAAATAGGAGTAGTTCCCACCCATGTGGGAACAACTGAATTGAATTCTTGATCTACGCTGAGAGCCTGGTGGGTTGGTTCACTTGGTACACATAAGTAATTTGAAATATCTTGATTCAATAAGTAATTTGAAATGTCTTGGTGTCTGACATGCTGACAAAAAAGACTCAAGGCTTGTAGGACATATGATCAGCTGAGGCCCAGGCAAGATACTTTAAGACACCACAAATGGCACTGCATGTCTGTTGATAGGCAGACAAGTTGAATCCTAAATGTAGCTCAGCTACATACACCTGTGCTGCAGATAATGAAATACATTTGAGAATTAAACCAAACCCTTGAAACCACATTAGATAAATTACATCAGAGGTGGTTTGCTGAGACATGACAATTTTTAGAGGATGACAATTACTTTTTAGAGGTTATAGAGAGAGGCCACATACATACCACACACTCTTTCCACCTGTTTTTCTAACCTGGATTTTATTTTCTTCTTTTCAGATTTCTAGCTCTTTGACTTTGGGATTGCATCCTAATGGTTGTTTTTGGATGGGACTCCTATTTTAGCCAGTGCCTTTAGAAATTGCTACAGTACATAATAACAGCAACCTCATAAAGTAATATAGGGCTCAGAAAACAAAAATGTAACGACAACAAAAAAATCCTGACAGTTATTGCTGATACCATAATAATAAATAATGGGTTCTTGGGTCAAGCTTGAAATATAAATGAGGAATACAATGCTTCAGGGTTGTAGTCATTATAGAAGTCATTAAGCCCATCACAATGAAAGATAAATGCCACAAATGGATGGGAAAATGCAGTGGAAAATGTTCTGAAAAAAGAAAGTCTGGTTTATGAAAATAAAGTGCAAAACTGTTAAGTGGTTTATCACAGGAGATTTGAAAAGGGAAAATATAATTTAATTATGGACACACAGTAACAACTTATTCACATGAGAGATCTTTAAGGGAAGACAGATGGTAGGAAAGATTTAAGTGCAGGATGTAGAATATGTAGGTAGACTCTAGAGACTATTACTCAATTGCCCAGGATAAATATGGCACAGCAGAGTTGGCTGTATTGCATACTGGGCACTTTGCAAGCAATATGGACTTCTAGACAGAAGTGCCAGAACTTACCTTGGGAACAAATGGGGAGAATGCAATTATAAAAACAATATTGGATGTTTTCCCACTGTTGAAGTTTGATGTTTCAAAAAGAGTTAGTTTGTTTTTAAAGGTTATTTTTTGAGGTGTCTTTATTGTGTAATTGCTTCTATTTTAGTCAGCTTGTTAAGAAAATACTGACAAATAGGGTGGTGAAGATCATGGCAGTTGAAAAGAAAATGTGTGTATGAAATTATTATCCTTTCCTGGAAGAATTCCTCAAAAAGCTAGGTCAATGGATACCTCTAAATCACTAAAATAGAAAAAAAATTTCTAAATGTTGGGGTGCATTTTCACTGTTGCAGTAACCTTAGATTCCTACCAGAAATTGTGTTCTTCCCTATGACACTGTGTAGCAGAGTACAATAATAATAGTAGCAGCAAAAATTAAGAAGATACATTTTACATTTAAGGGCTTTCTGGTTTGAGGTTTTGTTTGTTTGTTTGTATGTTTGTTTGTTTTCTCTCTCACTGCCTTTTTTCCTTTTAAATATTTTTTGTCCTTTTTGTGTTTTAATTTAGATACACTTATTTTTTAATGTAAGAACAATACATGATACAGAAAAAAACATGACAGTGTAAGAATGAACAAAAGGAATGCACCGTGTTAGCCCCTGAAGATTTCCTGAAATTATTCAGAAAGAAGAACTGCTGGTCTGAGAAACAGAGTGAAAGATGTTGCTGACATTGGCTAAGGACGCCCATGGGGAAAAGAAGCACTTAAGTGTTTGAAAGTTCTTTCTATGACTATGCCTCCATTAATGAAAGATGATCTTAACTAAGTAAAATTCTAGTATAAGACAATACTCCTCTGTAACTAAATAAATTAGAATGTATATTTAGAATAATGATTAGACTGTTGATTTGGCAATAAGGCAGTATTGAAATTAAGCTGGGAAGGAAGTGGTTCTTATTACAGATCCATGAATTGCTGTCTGCCCAAACTTATTAGTTCAGCTGCAGACGTGTATTAAATTAAGCCCATTCATCCTTTGAACAAATTCATAGCATTCATAAGTTCCAATCTGAATAATAAATTCAAGGATTCTTAGCTGCATTTTTACTGTACCTGGGCATGTCCATTATGTTACATGGAAGAATTAGGAATGGAACAAAAAGTGAAGAAAAAAATTTATTTATGAGGTTTAGAAATAGATTGCGTATTTTAAAGGATCAGTTCTGGTTAGAAGTGTTACATCATTAGCACAGTTCTGGTCAAATAATATAATACAGATGATTTACATGGATCTTATTTCTATAGACAGTTTTGTGCAAGCAATACATTTCTCTTTATGAAGCAAAAAAAAAATAGGGTAAAGACATTTAGTAAAGAATGCTAAATTTAAGGTAATTGCTATAGAAGCTTTGATACTACTAGTATTAATGAAACCATAATCACATCTAGTATGATACAGAAAGCAAATGGAAATTATCAAAACATATGTTTCATTAGAACATATATTTTTTGTAGACAAAATCCCATTCACTGTAAGATTCTGTAGTTTTCAGTGAATACTGTCTTTCCAAATATCAGAGTTTACTAAAATAAGAAAAATTACTCTTGTAGAGAGAAAGAAATGAAACAGTTGCAAATCCCTCTTCTATCTGGATTTATGACCAATCAGTGAAGGATCAGATTTTTGAGCAATAGTGGAAGAAGAAGGAAACTTAAAAAACGTAATTTTGTGATATAAATCCTTTTGCATTGGACTGAGTTCCCGATATGAGTGCCCCATAACTCTTTGACTGGAACAGGATCCTTTATTATGCTAAACTAACAACTTATCATAACTTAGCTCTTTTCCATAGTTGTCGACTAACTCCGTCCAAGACAAAATTGCTGCAGAAGGGACCAGCCCTTGGCAATGAGAACACGAGCCAAATTGTACTTGGAGGTTGAGCCTATGATTTAATTCTGTTTCTTGCTCATTTAGAAGTGTGAATATTCACAGTGTATCTCCTGTGGTCTCAGTATTTGGGTCAGATTTATAGATGGGCTGAAAACCTGTAGGATTTGTTGTTGTTTTTATTGTTGTTTTGCATTCTGATTCCTTCAGTTTATTATACAGCTCCTTCCCAGAAATCCTGTTGGATTTCTAGGACAACTTTTGATGTCCCTGCCTTTCACTCTGACTGACATTGGACAAGGAGACTAGAATGTAGCAATGAGAAATTTTATTTAATTAAATAATTTTTAATATTTTGTTTTTCATTTTTGCCATATGTACTAATATTCTATGCTAAAACTACTAGAATAGTTTGTCACCTTAATTTGAATTGCTGTAGTTATGACCAATGGCATTAATATATAATTCTCTCCTCTTTGAACTCAACACAGATGTTTGGGACTGGATTTTAAAAAGGGTTTCAATATCATTTGAGATGTGCATGCTTAGATGGAACTTAAGGCATCCTGGAATACCTGAGATAAGTGTCCAGAGTTAATACATTTTCTATTCTTAACTGGCAGCTGGAATTCAGGCAAGATACTTTAGCATACCTTAAGTGTTACAGATGATTATGTTAAAGACTCTTAAGTGTTCCCCAGCTGAAACGTAACAGCTGTATTGTGACCACATGAATTTACACATCTCAGTCTGTAACTGAATTGCAGCTTCTAAGGTTGGGTGAGCTAAATCACAGCTAAGCTATTTGACTTTTATATTGCTAGAGATAAGTGTGATGAATCTCACACTTGTGAATAACATCCTCAGGATGGAATATTCAATTAAAAATATGAACACACGTGTAAAAGAAGGCAGCCAAAGAGCATCCTTCAAATAGTGTTTTCACTGTCAAATCACATTTTATTAAATTAAAACCAAAGTATTACAGACAATATATGACTGATTATTTTTTAGTGATATTTACTGTAATATTAGGACACAGATATATATTTGCTTTTAAATTTTTACACCATGCTAATATTCAATCTTACATTACTTGGAATCAAAAAGTAAGATAATAGCTAATAACAACAGTGGCAACAAAAAAAATGAGGCTTTTTTTGGTTTGGTTATTTTTTTCCTGCTTCCAAAGAATGTTTTTCTATCGGTTTCAGGAAGACATCCTCAATTTCATATCACAGAAATAGATTGGAACAAACCAAAGAATATCAGCCAACTTGCTTTCAACACATCATAGTATACTAAATATGAAATAAAATTAAAATATATGTAATATTGCCTCAAATAAACATGTACTTTTTTTTTTGTTTGTTTTAATAATGCCAGTCCAGAAAGCATCAGTAAATATAGGAGAAAGATGAAAATAACTAAATCTAGCTCCTTCTTAGAGAAGTACCCTGAACAATTAAATCAGTTGTGACTGAAAGTTAGAAGCCACGGACTTTGCTATAGTATCTGAGTTTGTAGAATGAGTCTAGCTCTTGTTAGAATCCATAAAGCACACAGATCAATATAACCACAATTGACACTAATTGACAAGCCAAATTGACAGTATTAGGGCAGAGGCCAAGAAACCAGATACAAACTCCTTTTTTCTCCCTTCCCTCACTATGATGCATGGATTCAGACAAAAGAAGTAACTTTCTGAAAACACAGATTATATTAATCAGATTAATAGACACGCCTATTAAGATTTTTTCCTTCATTCTGTTGTGAAGATGAATTTCAGTGGACTCATTCTGCTGAAATTCTCACACCTGCACTCTAGAGTTCTCCTGCTGAACAAGTCACCTTTGTCTTTCTGTACGGACAGTGGGGAGAAATGGGAACACTTTGGGATGCCAAGAAAAGCTCAACTGTAGACATAGACACCAAATTTAGCTAATTAAATACTGTCATATAGGTGAAATTGTTGTGTCTATACCCTTATTGCAGTCAAAGTAACAGCCAGTGTTGAGAATAGAGAACCAAGAACAGAGTTCCTCAGTTCAGTTAAAACAGAACTTAACATAAAACTCAGCTTTTAAAGGTAATATGATTTTGGGTTTCCTGGAGTATCCAACATATCCTCTAGCTGTCACTTGAGAAGCTTATAGTACTTTTACAGGTCCTGGTTCATATCTGTGAACTCCAGGAGTATCCTGGTTGTCCGAGATACCCTAAAACCTCTCAAACCAGCCATCTATGCTTTCACCAAGTTTAAGTTTGTCATTGACTGTATGTGGAACTTCGATCCTTAGTTCACATTTGGACACCTATGTTTGGAAGTCTGACTTTCTAAATAAGCCTTATCCACATCTAGAAAGAGATAAAGCATGTTTTAAAAGTTTTATTTCTTTCCATTCACTCTAACAGAAATCTAGGGCACCTAGTCTAAATATATGACTACAACCATAAACAGCGGCATTTCCTCAAATTAATTCCACACTTTGAGTCTTTCACTTGGGCCATCTATTCCTTTGCTGTAAAATAGCATAGCATCAGTGACCTACCTGAATGGAGAGGCAAGGATTCAGGTGCCTGACATTTCCCTCTTAACCCCTTGCCCAAGCAGTGTGGAATTCTGGAAAATATCAGCCTCATAATACATCTGAGTTCTCAGACCCCCAGGGGACCTTCCTTCACTTCAAGGAGTCTCATTCCATCGAGAGGTGGCCCTATTGAGCACAGACATCCTAGCTCTGGATTCATCTTGAAGGAGAAGGAGGTGGGGTGGGAAGGGGGAATAATATAGAAATTTTAGCTCTTAATATCTCAGAGATATCAAAAGAACAAATTAAAATATGAAAATACTTGGAAGTAGTTTCCTGTCTCAGGAATAGCTCATATATGCAGAAATGTCATGTTAATTCCAAAGAAATCATTCTGAAAGATGATAATGAAAGTATTCTTTTCCTCCTTTATTGCATCTTTGTCGTATTTATTGCACAAAATTACATATTACCCAAAGTCCATGGTGAAGAAAAGTTTGAAAATTCCTTCTGAAACTAATATTGAGGTTATGAGAAGGGTTAGTAGAGATCTCAGTAGACTTAAGCACAAATTGTTAAGAGGATTTAAAACTTATAAAAAAATTGCTCTTGCATGATTCAGAAACAAATTGTAAAATACACATTTTAAGTCAGAGTCACTGGATATATCTTTGGATTTATAGTAATTAACTGTAGTCCCTGTTACCTTCTGTCAGATTTAAAAGATTGCAAGAAACAGAGTTAAATGACAATGAATTGGCTTAAGTCACTTAGATTTTAAAACATTAGTGATTATTTTAAATAAAGTCAGCGTTGTCATTTGCCTTCTAGCTCTCATGAACAAGGCTGTACAACATAACCACTCTACATAATTTATAGATAATGATTTGGAAAAAAAATCAACTCCCTAAAAGTCTGCATTGAAATAGAATTTTTGTTTGAAGAAATATCTGAGAAGGGTGAAACAGAATGAGGAATTTCATGCTGGATTTTTCACTACATTAGGCAGTGTGTGTGTGGCAAACAAAAACAGCTCAAGTTTTTATTCCTAATTGACTCTGATTACTGGTAAATTACACATATGAATATAGTTCTGTAAGCAAGTTTTAATTATTTTTCATGTTAATATAATACTTCCAACCAGATACTGTACATGACTATTATGTTAATCAGATTATCTTTCTCACTGGATTCAGTGTGTTATTAAAATTTGCATTGAATTGCCCAATAGAATGATAGAACAGTTTCAATTTATTAGTTTTTCTCTTACTTCTCCATCTCTACCAAAATAAAGTTTCAAGCTTGAGTTCTACCATATAGTCTGTGTAAAAAGACATTTGTGAACAACTGGTTAAATCCTGCTGCAGCTTTCTGAAACAAATGTTATGTTTTTACCTGTTTCCCAGTATTTTGAAATAGTCACGTGGAAAATCAATTGCAACACATAGATGAGTCTTCAAAAATATGGAGGAAGACTTTTGCCTTGTTAGTTCAACAGATATTTGGATACTACTACTACTACTAATAATAGTAGTAGTAGTAGTAGTAGTAATGCATTACAAGAGTTGCTTTACAAACTGGGAATCTTTATTTTGTACTTAAAACTTGAGCTGAGTCTGAATTTTCAGAACACATGCATAAGAAAGGCTAATTCAAAAGCAGTCTCACTTCTACACATCCATATATTAGGAAATAATCTCAAATGAATACAGAATTTCAATTCAAAAAGCAGTAATAAGGTTGGTAATAGAATGGAAAAAGGTAAATAAATGGCATTGCTTTAAAGTTTAGAAAATTTAAAATTAATACTTTTAAATTGCCAGACACTTGGAACAGGATTTAACTTCTTCCATAATCACTTTCTTCCTACTGAGCTTTACATAAGAATGTTGTTTAACATGCCTTTAGTGTGCCACACACCCACCCACATATAAAATATGGTAATCTGATTTCACTTTGATGTATAGTTTTGTAAATTGGCATTCAAATCAAGGAGTGTGAGACTCACTAACAGTAGAATTGACTTATCTATGGTATTTTACATTAATGGTAAAATCAGCATAAATGAGGCCTAATCAAAGTTAATACTCAGGTTACTTGGCCATATTAATGCCATAGTCTGGTATTCATTGCATATTCAAAAATTCCATGTATTCAGTGCAAGTAATGCAGTAATGATGTGCAAATCGTTAACCAATAGATTCTGCTCATAGGTAATTCCCAGTGTTGAATTATATTAATATCTAGAGCATATGTTTTGAATTAGAGCTGACATATAGTTATGAATATTCTGACTAGTGGAGACAGGGGGTGTGTTCATCAGAAACTAAGTTGTTTCTTCCTATTTTGGGAACTGAATAACCAAATACAGTGAAGAAATGTTTTTTATGTTGATGTCAGAATTGTGGAATGAAGCAAGTAAATTAGGACCCTAATGTATGTGTCTAGTACCATTTAAGATATTTTAGGAAAACTGAGAAATGTATATAGTCATGGCAGATGTGCACAGGTCAGAATAGAACTTCATATCATTCTGTAGAGAAAAATGGAGATCACATACCATGTCCTAGGACACCTAAAATCACTGACACCTATGTAAATGCCCTTGGAAGAGAATGACACACTATTACCAGTTTGCTCAAAATGCTTGTGTCAAGTCCCTGACTCAAGATCAGGACTAGGGGAAAATGTTATTTCCCATGGTAGAAAAATGTCCACTTTGAGACCACTTGAGGGATATAAATATGCACAGGTCTGTGGGATCTGATGAAGTGCATCTAAGGATCCTGAGAGCAGTTGCCAAGCCACATTTCTCCCACTTTTTAAAAAGTGTACCAAAGAGGACCCTGATAACTACTGATCAGTTGATCTCATTTCTGTGCCCACTAAAACACAACATCCTGGAAGCTATGTAGAAACACTGGAAGACAAGGAGATGATTATAGAAAGGGAAAATTACTCTCGACCAAACCATTAGCCTTCCATGATGGAATGACTACATCCATGGGCAGGGAAAGTGCTACTGTTGTCATTCTTCCTGGACTTCTGTAAAGCCTGGGATACCATCCTCCATAGCATCCTTGTCCCTAATTGCAGAGGTGTGGGCTTGACAGGTGCACTGTAAGAGGGATAAGGAATTGGCTGGATGGCTATGTCCAAAAAGTTACAGTCAATGGCTCAATGTTGAAGAGGAAACCGAGAAGTGTCCTTCGAGAGTCCATACTGGGACCAATATAAGTTGTGGTCTTTAGCAGTCACGTGGAGAGTGGGATTGAATGCATCCTCAGCAAATTTTCAGATCACATCAAGCTGACTGGTGCAGCTCATGGGCTTGAAGAAAGGCATGACATCCACAGAAGAAACCCTGAAGAATAGTTTCATGCAAACCTCATGAAAGACATCCCTCATCATGGCAAGGCAGTTGAAGTAGGGATCTTTAAAGTTCCCTTCCAACACAAAACATTCCATTCTATGACCCTATGCTCTAAGATTCCTACCCTGTACTTAATATTTTAATAATAATTAGTTTATTTATTAATAATAACAAAAATAAATGAGTGGTTATTATAAAATACTAGAAATAAAATATCAAAAAACAAAAATATTATGCAAACATGTTGTTTTTAACATGCCCTATTAAATCACAAAAAACAGACATTAAAAGACAAGAAAGCTAGATGCCTATGCAGAAAATTAGTATATTTCTACAGCATAAGAAAAAAACTTTTTTAAAAAAATCATTAAAATCTACAGCTTTTGCAAAGAAAAATTGCATTTCATCTAGCAAATTCTTTCTTGATTATATATTTGAGAATGAAAGCAAGGTAAGAGAGTTTTTGAAGACTTTGTACAAAGTCAGCAAGATTTGTGGCACAAGAAACCCGGAGGTACCCGTACATTCATGAAAAGAATGGTTCTTATCAATTCACCATCAATTTAGATGGAGTGAATCTTCTAGAGCATGTGGCAAACTTATTCCAGAAGACTGAGAATTTACAGAAACCGTGTCTGGCTGTCTGTCTACCTATCTTTTCCTGGTGGACACCAGTAGGTGCAGAGGGCTAGTGTATGCTCTTATGGCTGTTCACTGGGCATTACTCAATGCAATTGGCTGGTGTATTCTATTTCTGTTCAAGAAATTCTTGAAAGGGATATTGGCAGCTGTTCTTGGACGCTAAAGGGATGGTATACAAAAATAAATATGCACATTGATATTTCTAGATACTCGAACCAAATACCAATATAGTGTTGAATAAATGAAAGAATTTAGAGTAAATAGAGTGTTTAAGGTTTTAACCTTTACTGGACACATTTATTTTATTTCATATTTTGCATAAGGCAAACAGTAAAATACTTTAAAAAAAATTAAAAAGTGTGATAATGCTTTTATTATTTAGAGATTGGATAAGTTCATCAATATAGATATTTGACATATGTACTTTTCAAAATATTCACAAAATAATGATAGTTTTATTGTCTCAAATAAACAGCCAGATTTTTCATTTTAATTCAAAATGTCTGTCCCAGAAATCGTTTCTCCAGGCTAAACCATGGAATATGTCTCACTGCTAAGCAAAATTTTTAATGCAGAAGAACATTAATTTTTATTTTACAGACCTGTGAACATAAGGGAAAATTACATTTTCAGATGAATTTCTGAATTCAGCTAACCAAAGAGCTTCATTTTATAATACGGATTATAAATTGTGCTGGCAATTAATCTGTAATGTGACTAATCCTTTTTATTATCTTAATAAAAAATAAAATATGTTTCACACTCTCAGTGGAAAAGCATTTCAGGAGTTTTTAGCACAGGGACTCAGCATGCTCATGTGCATTCTCTTACACTTATCTACAAGTTAATACCTTGATCTTGCAATAAATGTCATGCAGGCAGAACAAGGCTTTTAATCCCTCAGTGCAACTAAAATCTTATATCTATGAGGGCTTATTCTAAAGGCAAGTGCTTTATTTGAGTGCTTTTACAACTGACGAAATAAGAAGAAACCCACAGCCATGAGCTCTTGATTGATACAGGCAATCATTGTTTTTTGCTAGGCAGAAAAGTCTGTCAAGAAAAGCAAGTGTGTTTTCTCAGTATTTTAATGACTAGTTAAGTTGAAAAGTAGGTCAAAAGTAGCCTTGTCCTTCGGGCACTTTCTTCATAACCATAGATCCTAAAATCTTAGTAGAATGAATAAAGGCAGGTATTGGGCTAATAGTAATTTTTGAGTTGACTTATATTTTTGTAAGATTCTTACATTCTTACATATGTGTTAGAACACTACATTTTTAACAGGTAGCCAGCTGAGCTGAAGTTAACCAGATAATAATATAGGCTAAAATGTAAAATAAATTATTGTTTTAAAAAAGTAAATAGTTATGTGTGGTTGTGATTGTGAGTAGAAATGAGCTGACACTGGCCTTGCTAACTACTAGACAGTACTCTTTCAATGGTTCCATGGCAAAGCTTGGAAAACTTATAGCTGAGTACAGATGGTGTTTCTACAAACATGCCAACAGCTAGGAAAAGCAATGTAGCAATCAAATCTCTTTTTATCTGAAAAATGTGGCACTTTGTATTATTTTTTTAATATTTTTTAAATATCTACATTTGAATTCTTTGATTTGATTTTGATTTTATAATTTGGTGAGTCCTTACTATGCTTAGATGATTTTTTTGCCAGGACTTGGTTTCATATTCTCCCATAAATTTTTTAATCCATAGTTTACATGTACCATCAAAATGAAACCTCTAGCTTTTAGTAGCTGGTGCATTTTCCAGGGCAGTGATAATGCTCTGTTATTCCCAGCTTTTAATGTACTTATAATACTTATCCATAAACCTAATTTCCAAAATAGAAAAATAAATTAGCTTTGATTCAGTGTGAGGGACGATCATATGTGACTTTTAGAAGGAAAGGACAGGGAAATTTCATGGGGGTTTTTCTTCAAACCTGGAGTATTCCATTTACTCAGGTAGAGAAATATATATGCAGTAAAAGGCAAGACAGGCCCAATGAGGAGTAAAACCACAATCTGTCAAATAAAATAGGTTTTATTTGTATGATAGTTAATTTTTTTACAGCTTCTCTGCTTGCCTTCAGTCTCCCTCTAAACTCATACAGGTTTTCTTAGTGTATTGATTTTTACTTATACAGTGGAGATGATAGACTAGCACAACTTAATTTTGGTGAGTATATGTGTATTAAATTGTGAAGTTATGATAAAATAGAAATCTTAAGATGAGATAGTTCCTTCCAGTGAATGACTTCAGTGTTCCTAAGAAAAGTAAAATTTTGAGGAAAACACTGATAAAATTAATAATTATATAGGGTTCAGAAACAAAGAGTTTTTAAAAAACTTGATATTTCAGGTATGTAAATAAGTGACCAGTAATTGATCCTGTTTAACTGGGAATCTACATAAAAATATTTACTTTTCAGTGAAAGTGTCAATCAATTAATTTTAACTAATTATGTAAGTCTCGCCTACAGCTTCACTTCTTTTCTAATTTCACCTTTAGCATCCTCTGTTCCTTGTATTCTCTTAGCTTTTTCCTTATTATTTTTTTATCTTAGCTCCTAAAAGTTTGTTTTAGTTTCTAACCTTAATCATCTTAACGATATTAAAACAGATATATTTTGTTCTGTATTGCACAACATGTTTGGCCAACAGAAAGGGAAAATATGTTCTAGTCAAAGCATGACTACCTCCATGATATGGAAAAGAACAGCTTCTCTTTCTTGATTAAGAGACAGAAGCATTAAGTAGCCCACAAATGGGCAGGTCTGAAACACCCTAAGATAATCTACTGGGCTCCCACGTAGGTTTTGCAGCCTGTCTGTCAGCTCCACAGATGCCTCTGGCATGCCAGAGAACTTCAAGTTGTGTGGGATGCCTGCTGGTGGGTGGCTGCTGCATACCTAGGTATGTATTGACTGGCAAATATCAGGTACCTATCCAATCTGTAGTTATCTACATAATAGCACCTCAATTTGTGTAATTTGAAAGGTGAATCCCATCCTGAGACACCTAACTCAAGATATTTAAGGCAAAAAATATTTTATCATCTTCTTTACCTGGATTCTTGACATGATGGTACATGTCCATGGTTTTTCAGTTGCTTACA
Source organism: Rhipidura dahli (assembly GCA_013399225.1). NCBI lineage: Eukaryota > Metazoa > Chordata > Aves > Passeriformes > Rhipiduridae > Rhipidura > Rhipidura dahli. Next base: position 54,632 of record VXAC01001813.1, read on the forward strand.
GAAAGACAAGGGATCCTCCATTAAATGCCCTTTTCAAGAATCCCTTCTTCCTAAGGCAATAAGTGTACTTATAATATAAATCTATCTGAATTTATCATTAAAGAAGGAAATACTATATACTTTGTCTAGTATTGTAGATAGGGAATTATCCATAAAAAATATTTAAGTGTCTCATTAGTCACATACATGTCTTGTTTGATGCTGAAAATAAAAATAAAGATATACAAAGAGTGAAGACATTTAAAATACTTGAAGAATAGTTCCATGCAAACCTCATGAAAGACATCCCTCATCATGGCAAGGCAGTTGAAGTAGGGATCTTTAAAGTTCCCTTCCAACACAAAACATTCCTTTCTATAACCCTATGCTCTAAGATTCCTAATTTTGGGTGACTGCATTATTCATAAGAAAAAAATACTGTCAAGCAAAGTATGTCCCTAATCCCAGTCACACCAAAGAATTTAGGACTATGTGATGAAAATTCTCAGCTGGGGAGACAAAGGAAGAAAAAGTAGGATTTTTCTAAAAATACATACATTGTGTCTGTTAAAAAAGACAAAAATAGTTTTTATGTGTTCAGCATAAATAGATTAGCAGCAGTGCTAAAATATATTGTAAGTACATCATAAGCTCAGTGAGACATATGTATATAGATGTACAGGCATGCTCTTATTTTTGCAGTTAAAATAAGAACAAAGAGTAGAGAGAAGCCAAAAAGTGCCCAAGGCTCTCATATTGTTATGAGTTTGAGGAGAACAAAGTGGTCTGCTGAGGGCACCTGTTTTTCTGTGCAGAACTATAAGTCTTGTACTTCAACTTGGAAGAGGGCAGATCTTAACAAATCTCAAAAGACCTTGGTTCTGTAGCAGGAGAAAAGAAGCTTGTGTCCAAGTCATCTCATCGCAATTTACCCCTGCAGAATTTATTTTGCACTTAATTGGCTTCCATTGAAATGGCTTCACCTGTGACAATGGGCAACCCACTGCAGAGCCAGGACTGGAGAGCACCTTTGCCACCTTCAAAGGACTACAGAACAAATATAATAATAGAGATGCCTATTGTCTGATGCCCTGTTTCTAGAGAAAAAAAAAAAAAATATTCTGGAACAATGTTTTCTATTCTGTCTAATTTCTCAGGTTCCATAATGATGTCAAATGATTTTTAATTTTTTTTTCTTTTCTGTTTTCCCCAGTGCATTAAGACAATACAAAAAATAAATGTCATTTAAATAATGGAAGGATGTGTGGATGTGTCATTAAGAAACACCTGAAATGTTGACATCATGAACACAGATCTTTTAAAGACATTTGTGGAGGTTTTGTTAAATATTTCCTTAAATGTCAGGAAACAAAAGATTTTTTTCATCATTTTGAAGTGTATGAGTTTAAAGTCCCACCTGGTACTTCCAAGAATAAAAAAAAAAGGATTCGTAGCAAAGTTAAAATTTTGTTTCTTTGTTTGATTTTGCTGTGTGCAATATCTCCTCTTCAATATGTTAGGTGACACCACACAAGTAGGAGTAACTACATTTTTATGACTTCAGGTAGAAATATTTTCTAATATTTTCTGATAGGTTGCATTCTCATAATTTATTCTCTGTATTTAGACAGACATGCTAGATATGTGACAGTGAGTTTTGCTGTTGAAAATTAGGACTATACCCCTCTCTATTGACAAAGTAACAAATGCTAAGTTTCACTGTCAATCTTCTCAAGACCATGCATAAAATTTATTACAGGTATACAATAGAGGCAAAAGTGTAATATGAGCCTGTGCCACTAAGCAGTGCATGGGGGTGTATGCAAAATCTTTTCAGGTACAAGGAATACCAGAAGTTAGAACATCTGTATTTAGTAAGTGTTTTGACACTATATGCTTAAATTGCTAGATCAAAAGCCATTGACATTAATAATAGTCTTTCCAATGTTTACAGTAGGTATACTGCCAGGTCTACTACTTTATGTACAGATTATATATGTGTTATGTACAGAACTCAACTGACTCCCAAACCACACCTGTCTTTACATAAATGTCGAATTGTTAGAGAATACAATTCCCTCAGCCTGAAGATTCCCAATACTTCAATGAAAATTGAATGAGATCCTTAAATGGCAGAGATAGAGCATTCTAATATCAGAGAACAAAATAGTGACTAGAAAGACTGTAAATGTATTTTGTACGTGTAAAGTATATTACCTACCACAGAAGTAGATGCTCAGAGTAATTAGTATTGTTGATCAATAAATTACCTTTTGAATCACTTGGGCACATGAAGAGTATGCTTTTTGTCTGTTTTCTGTGTTTTTTATCTGCAATTTATACTGGTCTCATCAGAGTGATGTTAAACCCATGCAAATTTTCCACCACATACATGAATTTTAAAGCTGTTCATTATTTATACATGATCATTATTATTACACACTTTAATTTTATTGTGCTTACTAATTAATAAATTATTTTGTTGAAAAGATTTTATTTTTTCATTTATATTGTGGTAAGTGTCCTAGGCAAGTACTCTATTTATTCATTTGAATTTCACTAGCATACTCATTCTAAAATATTTGCCATATACAACTACGCAGTTTTTTTGCACAACTTCAGCCCATGAATAAATATGGAAAAATCAGTGTACAAATAAATAATTTTTTTGGTGACAATTGCCAGGAAAACAAAAATAAAGCAAAGAGAGAAACACCACCACCAGCACAGCAATTATGAGATGCTTAGAACATTTTTGAACTTATTTTTGAAACTTTCAAGTCATAAATAAAATATAATTAACAATATATATTCTAATATTTTTTGTACTATTACATTTCATTCCTTACTGTAACTAGCTATACCATTCTTTACAATAAACGATTCCTGGATGATATCATGTGTCACATGTAAGTTGCCACTAAATGTAAATAGCATATCACTCTTAAGGGAAGGAAAAGCAAGTATAAAAACATTGCCATTTCTAAAATTTAGAAGGACAGAGAAATTAATTTTTAGATGTAGAGAAACCATGTGAAAAATAACAATATAAAAAAACTGAGCATAATTTTGTCTTTGTCTAAGGATTTGTTTGAATCTGATGGCTATACAATTGAAATATTTAGTTCATATATATTAATGCAGCAGTATTCAATTTATCTCTTCTATAAATTGTAACAATTTTAAAAATTGTTTCTCTGCATAACTTTTTTTTTTTCACTCTATGGGTTTTCAGCTGTATTTTCATATCTCTCTTCATCATAAGAATGATGAAAAAAAAGAATATAACATTTTTAAACATGATTGACTCAAAGCAGGCACCATCAAACCATATTTAGGTATTCAAGGAAATGGCCTGATTTTCTGAGGTGGTAGTACTAATGGACGTTTTAAATTCTTCCTGAACAGTAATGATAGGGGGGTTTTCTGCATTATTTTATTGTTGTGATAAAGAAATATTGCTACATTAAATTTATCTCTATGATTTTAGGATCAAACTTGGCATTCTGAAAAGAGTAGATGTTTTTCCTGATCAATCTGGAAGTAGAGAGAGTAATTTTAGGAAGACAAAATGTCTGTTTGAAAGCTAGGGTTATCTGCCTTCTTTCTTCTTTTTCAAGCTCCTCTTTCTTTCTTACACCATTTACAAGTTATTAAATTTTTCATTGTGCAGATTGTGCATCTCCTGCCTGATCACTTGTCTTTCCTGGTGTCAGGTCAGCAGTTTCAAAAGCAAGGCCAGCTAAACAGCTTGTATGTGTACCAGTTCTGTTCACAGCAGAACAGAGCTACTCAAACCCCATTTTTGCAGGTAACTTAGCAGAAGTGTTGACAGATCGTTAGGCAGCTCTTGAGGCCAAAAAGTACCAATAGCTCTGTTATTCTTCTCATGAAGTAGAAGTATGATGGATCATTCAGTCGTTTAAAATGACCCCAGAATACTTTTGTTTCAATGCAATAACTTACGGTTGCTTGACACGCTCACAGCACCTTGATATAGTCAGTGCTTAAGAGAAACTAAACACTTCTGTTAAGTTTTTATTGGTTTTATTTTTAATATATTTTGTATAGTAATAGTAACTGAGTTGTTGAAATAATTTCAAAAAAATACAGCTAGCCTGTTAGACAGACAGACCCTCAATACCCATACATGTACAGAAATGCCTACCTTAGTCAGGTTTCCTAATATTTTCTGCTCCAAGATGTAGAAATCATATGTTACATAATACGCTGTTCTTGTTTCCTGCCTCTGTGACAACATTTCAAAGGAATTTTGACAGAATGCTCATCACAAATGGCGCAGAGCCCCACAGGTCAGCTTCTGCTGCTTCTGCAGAGCTCCACACAGGAGTAACATCATTTTTAATGAACCTACACTCACCAGATTATATAAATCTGATAAAATAATAAAATCAACAATGTGTGTGGCACAACATCATTCTGCCTACTCAGTCTTACCAATGTACAAAATGGACAGACATCATGAGAAGTGTATAGATTTTAAAACTGGAACAACTTCACAAATATCTAACCTGACTTAATTCATATCAACAGAACTTCACCCTTTCATTTACTCATTCTGCCTCTAATGAGGTGATTCAATTAGACCAGAGAGTTTAGTGTAGCACCAAAAAATCATAGCACAAAGAACATTATAGTTCTACAGCATCATATAGTTTATTATTATACAATACAGTCATAGTGCATGGCTGAAGAAAAGACAACACTTTAAAAGTTTATTAATAAAGTTAAAATATCAGTAAAATTTTTATGCATAAAATTTTTACTTCGTAAACCAGCCACAAATAGTAAACACTTTAGTGGGTATAAATCATACCAAATCCACTGTGGGCCTTTCTCTCCTAACTGACAATGGAGAGAATTTACTAAATATCTGCTGAATACATCTGCAGATAAGATGAAGTATTATCTGTGATATTTCAATTAGAAACTAAATAAACAAAGAACTTTAGGAAATCATCAGTATCTTCCTATTATAAAGATAATTCTCCATAATAAAGTATTTATCAACTAATACATAAACGAAAACCTAATAATCTGAAATTACACCCAGCAGTGCTTTAAGATAACCCTGTGACACTGTACTGAAATGGATTTGAAGTGGTCACCCTGTTTATTTTGAGGTCACAACTTTCAGGACAGCAACTTTTAGCTGAGGAGTGTAGTGACATCTTCTTAAGCTTTTCCAGCTAAATTGTTAAGGCTCTATTAGTGCTTTCCCCATCAGATGCCTCCTGCTGTATTTATTATGAAGACTGCTAGCCAAATAATGAAAAACAACTAAGATCTTTCTGACTTTATATTTTTCCCAAGATACACGCAGGTTTTTTTCAAATTGTATTGTGACAGGAAATTTTTAGTCATGAACTCAAGGACTCTATGATCTAGTTTTGTATTTTTTCAGAAGTTCCCTAGGAGATGACTTAAAAAGGTGCTGCCTTTTACAAAAGCCCAGATGAATGGAAATTAACTTTCCTTTCCTATGCTAAGTAAGGATAGCAGAGGAACAAAAAGTCATGCATGGCTGACACTGAAGTGTAGTACAGATCTATTTTATACATAATACATTGATGACATTTTTCAGAAGATGTTCATTCTGTTACTCCTGTGGTGCTGCTGAGGTCTGTGGATCTTTGTATCTCCCTGCATATCTTACAATCATGTTGGCAAGTATTACCCAGGTGCAGTCTTACCTTATGCAGTCAGATGCTACAATAATGTGTAATTCTTCACGGTTTTTAGAAATTGGATTTTCTTTCCTTTCCCTAGCCTGAAATGGACTTTTATATCCTATCATACAATTGAGACAAAAAAAATCTCTAATGATTTGGATGAGTAAATCAGTTTTTCCTTCCCATTTTCACATTTAATTACCTGTAACTGCATTTTTGGATCTGAAGAGGTTGCTATTTATATGCATATAGGTACACATACAGATAGATAAACATACACTCTGTGTGCATGTGTATGTCTGTACAGATAAAATAAAAACAAAGAAAAAAGTAGTTTAATATTTAGCAATGGAGAAAGAGATTATAAGGAGTTTAAAATCTTCAAAACTTTTAGATTTTAGGAGAAAGGCTGTGCTTTGGTGGTTTAATTTTCAGTAGTTACAATGAAAATACTGTTCTTGAAAACATGCATCCTCATTCTCTTTTTTGTTCAGTTATTTTCTGTCTGGCTTCTGCAGAATTTGGGGTTCAGAGCTGACCTCTCAGAAAAACTCTGTGAGACCATGGGTTGTCATGTAAAGAATAATCCTCTCAATAAGGAATAATCAGAACTTATTTAGTTGTTCCATAACACATAAGATATTATGAAAAATATTACTTAGCTGTGAAGAGTGAAGCTTTCTAGAACAAAAAAGAAATATATAAACCTTTGTATATAGTATGCAAACACCAGTAAAAAGTAGCATGTATGTGGTCACCAGATTTCTACAGTTACCTCTGCATTTGAAACAACTTATATTGGCACAGTAATTGTTTTGGGTTTTGGGGTTGGTTTTTCTGTTTCTTGGTTTTTTTTAACTTTAAAGAATATATGTGCATGAAAGCCTACACAGCATTTGATTATAAAAAAAAATATGAAAATGGGAATTTTATGAACATAACAGCAAAACTATAGTGAATTCCTCCAAGTGACACAGCAACAGAAATTCTACAGATTTCAGACCTGTGCCTATCTAGGTAGAAAACAGATGCTTCATAGTCCAAATAGTCAGCTGTTGGAAATACAGTGTTTCTACTCATAACACTGATGTTGGTATATAAAAGAAAAGTGTATCTGTTGTTTTTAATGATGTGCAAAACAGGTGCAAAATACTTTTTATATGTGTAAGGTTGTCCAGATGGTACTCATTAGATGCAGCACCAGATAATACCCTTTGTGACACTTTTCGTCCTCATATATCCATGTCCCAAAACTGGAAATAATGGACTGTTAAAAAGGAGTTGGACTCAGAAGTTTCTGAGAATATGCGTTATTTCCTGCTTGCATGCTGTGGGTGACAATTACTGAAAATGTGTGAGGAGGTTCAGGGAAGTTCCAGGACTGATTTTTATCTTTCCAGCCTTTTCTTTGTGGATACTGACTGAGCTGACTGGTTGTGGAGGGAAAGAATATGTTCTGCTAGGGGACAACATGTGATTGACTTAATTGGTTGTAATTTAACATCTGAAAGTTAGACATCTAAAATCTGAGCCAGGCATTTTAGAATCCCTTTATAGTTAATGGAGAAAAATAGGCTCCTCCAGGGATATTCATCTGTTCTATCTTATGATGAGATAATGACTCTCTAGAGGTGCCTGTTCCTTTCCATTAGCTATAAAGGGAACAGCCACAGTCATAGTACTCCCTAGGACATGGTGGGGATATTTTACTTTAACTGGGCATTCTCCTTGGAGAGCAAAACTTGCTATAATCTTTTTCGCAAGGCTCAGTGTACTCAAGATCATGTTCCAATTTGTTGAGACAACACCCACCGAATCTGTTTGTGCAAGTGAAACTGAGAACAAAGTTTCACTGTTTCTAAGAATCTTTGTAGCCTGAGGACAAGGCTTGCATTCCAACACACACACATATCACAAACACACACACACACATGTTTTGTGCTGAGTTAAAGCTTAACCTTCACCAATACAAATGAGGGACAAGAGATAGAATTAGGATGTCATGTCTGTCTAAGGTATAATGGCCTGGCTGCTTCTTGCATGCTGAGATTTCACACAGTTCAAATGAGCAGGGCCAGTAGGCGCCAGTGGCCATGCCCAGTAATGAAGCATGAATATCTTTATGTGATCTTGCATCAGAAAAGGTAAACATACACTGTCCATACTTTTAATTATTCTGGGCTCTGGGTTTGTTCCAGTAGCAATGCGTCTGTGCTATTGCAACACTGTGTCCACTGAACACATCTTAATTTTCAGAGGGCTCCTGCAGAACCGTGCCATGGCTCAGGCAGGGTGATGCACTGATGAATCTACCTGGCTTCAGGGTCCCTCAGGCCAAAATACAGATCAGGCAAACCTGTAGCTTCCCGTAGCCAGCCATAAACACATCTCTCATCTACTACTGACTTAAAGACAGCTACTGCTCATAAATGTGAAATTGAATTCCTGAATTTACCTGGCTGTAGCCTAAGAACAGAATACACAGCCATTTCTTAGACCTTATATTTTCCCCAGCAGCCTCTGTTTATGCCTTGATAACTCTGCAGAGTATCTTCCTTCTTGACAGGACTGAGCAGCTCAAACCTGTACAGAAATACTCAGTGTGTGGTGTGACCTCCATCATCTTCTAAATAGAGACAATTCCTCCTTTTAACAAAGTAGCCTAATGCTTAGAATTAAGAAGTCAGGAAGATAAAGCCAAAACCAAACCAAACAAACCCATATATTTCCTTCAGCATCTGAGAGATTCGAGGTCTTACAACTTGTGTGCAGGTAGAGCTTTCTGGACACAGTTCTACCAACTTGTTAGTCTGAGAGGCAAAAGGGCTTTGATGTACAAACCAAGGACCAGAAGTGGCTTGTAATGCAGTCTGTAACCTCCTTCCTGATGCCCTTCTTTCTGAGGACATCCAAATCTCCCCAAGGAGTGGACTGTGCTGGGTGGATTTTTTCAGCAGCTCGCAGCCAGCTCCCTGGGTCTCTTTATGCTCAGGGCTCCCCTCTTGTCACACAGTAGGAGAAATCCAAGGCTAAAGTGGGGACACATTTTGTCACTCGACTGGCAACTTCTAGCTTTCTGGTGGGAATGAGTGTGGCTCCCTAGGCCTCAAAGGCTTTTCTAGCTGGAATACTAGAAATATCTAGGAAATATCTTGTGTGGTCAATGTCAAATTCTCCTCACAGACGCTGAGTAAAAATTTCAAAATATTTATGCAAGATTTAGTTAAGAATGCAGGAGTAGCATTGAAATGCAGATATTTATAAAGGTTCCTTGTACTTACCTTTTTTTTTTTTTTTTTTTTTTTTTATAGCTTTCAAGTAGTTTTTTATGGCTTTCACTAAGCATTCATTCAATTAAAACATTAATAAGTAGGATATGTAGGATATTGCTAAAGGAAATGAGTACTTAATAATTTTAATATTGTCCCTCTGTGAAAGGACAATAGCCAAAGTATATTCCAGAATCCTGATGATTAATTCATGCTTCTTAGTGGTGTAATTAAGGTAGATGCCCTGCCTAAAAAAAAAAAAAAAAAAAAAAAAAGTTAGTGGGTACTTTGAGTGTGGATCACTATCTAATATGTTTTGTTAAAACATATGTCAACTAAGTCCTGTTGATCTGCATCTACAGGAAGGCTGAACCTACAAAGACAGGCTAAGAAAGTTGGGGTTCAGCCTGGAGAAGAGAAGGTTGCATGGAGACTTCATAGCAACCTTCCAGTATCTGAAGGGGGACAGCAGGGATGATGGAGAGGGACTCTGTCAGGAACTGTAGAAATAGGACAAGGAGTAATGGGGACAAATTGAAAGAGGGGAAATTTAAATTAGATATGGGGAAGAAACTCTTCACTGTGAGGGTGGTGAGGTACTGGAACAGGTTGCCCAGGGAGGTTGTGGCTGCCCCAGCCCTGGCAGTGTTCAAAGCCAGGCTGTATAAGGCCTTGAGTAACCTTGTCTAGTGGGAGGTGTCCTGGTCCATGGCAAGGGGGGTTGTGCTTAGGTGATCTTTAAGGCACATTCCAACCCCTTAACATTCTGTGATTCTGTGATTTAACAGGATCCATTGAGGTGAAGCAAAATAGGCTTCATGGTTTAGCATGCTACACAGAAATGATAAACATTCTCTGTAAGATCAGTGGTGAAACAAACTCAATTAAGAAGTTCTTATTCTTATCAGTGATGCAACTTTATTTGAGAAAGCACACTGCTAGATATGCTTGAATGATAAAATGGAGTCTTATTATCTGGATTTAACGTTGCTGGAAAATCCTTTAAATATTTTGCTTTACGAAGGTTTTGATATACAATTTTAATTGAATTAGTTGTCTTTGGATTACAGAAAGACAAAATTGTATTGATGAAAGGGCCAAAAGTGACCTGCAGTGAAGAGATACACTGATCCAAACAATCCCTTTATCGTGCTGCTACTACTGGCAGCAGCATGTTGAGAACATGCTTTTATTTCGAATTTATTTGAATTAGTGAGAGTCCAGATTGCTCCGAAACATTTAGAAGAAGCTTAGCTCTATTATACTGGTTTATCACTCATGCAGCAGTGTCTGTAGATGTCTAATCTAGCAATTATCACACTATCTTCCTTGGCCTCTATTAAGAAAACCAGAGCCCGTTTTCAAAAGGGGATGAAGCAAGAAACATTGGTTTTAATGTGCCTGATCTGAATTTTCCACTCTGCAGGGCAAAGGGGAGGGGTGGGGAAGGGGGATGGGAGGGAGAGAAAGGAAGGCAAGAAAAAGGGGAAAAATGAAAAGGAAAAAAAGGTCTTGTTTCATTTTTTCACAGAGCAATTGCTCGAGAGTTTTTACACCTACTTTGCAATATTAGAAGCTTCTTTTATGGCATATAATAGCTTTTTAGGAGTAATTCAGTGTCTCTACTACTGCGGCAGTGAATAGTCACAAAACATTTTGCTCTTTCTGGCACCTGTGTGAAGCTGTGACTTATGAATATGCTAATGAGGCTGCAACCAGAACTGGCTGGGGTTCAACACTTGCACACAATTAGAGCTCAGGCTACCAGCACTGCTGGGAGGCCGACTGCAGAAAGTAATATTCAGATTGATCAATTCAACATGATGCACTTTGTTTACAACAGAGGGTTTAAGAATAAAAGCTGAAAGTTATCCAGTGAGAACACAGGGAAACTTTTAATTTTAAGACCTTTTTGTTAAATTCTGGATGGTAATTATCCAGTTTAAATCTTTGGCATCACAAAAGATGGTCCTTGTGGAACATTACATATTTTAATGGAGGAAAAAAGAGGCATGCACTATTAATGAATACTCGACTTATTAATGTTTGGATTGCATCTCCTGCACAACATCCATGTGTCTGTTAGCCTTGAATGCTGACAAGCACTTCCTTGCAGTACATACAGAAATGTCTTCTATATAACATCTGGAATTTATGCTTTTAATATTAGGAGAAGCAGTACTGTCTACAGGCTGGATATATGAACTAGGCATCAAGCATGCAGGCAACTATTCCCACTTACAGTTCATTTGTAGAGTTGAAACATGAAAAACATGTCCTTAGTAAAATTAATATCAATATAAAAAGTTTAAGTTGCCATGATTCACTGTGACAATATATGGTTAGAGAGTACAAACCATCTATTTTCAGAAATGAGCACTCCTAGATTCTACTTATGCTATTAAATGATAGGTGAAACTATTCTGTATTTACTATTTTCAGTAATTGAGTGATGTTGCAGAAATTTGAAATTGACTCAGTTTCCACATCTGGACAGACCCTAAGACTCAGAGTATTTAGAAAAGAATTAATATATATTTTTAAACTTGTGGGATAGCTTCAGATGAAAGATCATACCTATTTTTATGTGTGTTCACAAACAATTATTTGTTTTATTTGATTTTGATACTGGTAGGTTAAAAATGAGTTTGGCTTTTCCTGGACAATGAAAATTGATATCAAAATATCCTCTAGGTGCTATTTCCTTCTGGCAGGCAACCCATAATTAGAAAATACACAGACATAAATAATTTCTTCCAATTCCTATAGGTTTGAGTTCTGCAAATCCTTTGCTCCCAAGCAAGCATTTTATCAGAAATGAATGATATGGCACGCTCAAAGGGCACCCATATGAGCTTTCAGTTTCACAGAAAGTGTATCAGAAAGAAGAATTGTTTCACAGAGCAGTGTATTACCAGGCACAGTGAGAGGCCATGTTAGTGCTTCTACTTCGGTATTTTTCAACAAATTACACACAACACCAATTTTCAGCCTTACATTTCTTAATGTAAGTGGCTCAATTCTCTTATGATATATATTCTTCCTAAAACCTGATCTTCTCTCTTTAGTTCTACTTATCATGCTCCATGGCAGATGGTTTACTTCAGTGTGCACCAACCACCACCCGCTAGAAAAGGCACTTCTATGACATCCTTTGAGACAAACATTACTTGTAGACTTGCACATGATGGATACAAACAACTAAAATATTCATACCAGAGAAACAGTTTAGCACCTTTGTTCCAACAATAACTGTTTATTCACCAGTCTAGTCTCCCCAGTTTTAAACCTGAAAGCATGTTGCATGTGTAAAAGAGCAACGCATTCCATTTATTTCTTTCAGAATCTGCAATCAGTCAGCCCTACCAGAAAGTGCTCTCCAAAACATCTTTTAAGTTGCTGGGTTTCCATTTCAAACATGTCTATGCAATATCACAGTTACTTTGTGACTACTGAAGTAAATTTTAGTACTTTGGAATAGGAAAACCAATTTTGTTCTGTCTGCTCTGAGAGTGCATTATTTTAGTAGCTATTATTTTACTGTGATATGTCTGTATAACCATGACATTTGCAGGTTCAGTTTGCAAGGATGTTACCTAGCTAGTTGCATTATAAGAAAGACATGTAGCTTTAATAATACATAATAATTTGTGAAACATAGATTTTGACTTGCAAAGGGAAAATGAGGTGTTACAAGGAACAGTATCACACTCTTTTGGAAAGCTTTAAATAATTTTTCCCCAAAGAAAAAAACTTAATAAGAAGAAAACTACAGGAAACTTCTCCATGTTTTCCATCAGGATGATTAATGCTAAGTTAAGAATACCCCTGCTTCTTAATCTCTTTGTGTGCAAGAGCAGTATGTGTTTTAGGAATTGTCTTTAGGAGAAGCACTGTTGTGCTCTTCTTTTCTTTTTTTTCCCTTGAATTGAGAAGTTTGGTAACCTGGTTTGTCAGATTGGTGTCTTCCAGTTCTCTGACGTCATAAGGCAAGTTTGAAAAGGGTTTAACATCTCAATTGTATTAAGAGAAGTCATACACAAGCCACTTTAAGCTGAGCCCCAGAGAGCACAAATATAGCTATATGCAACTATAACCCAGTGAGAAAGAGGTTAATTCAAATATCTACAGATATAAAGGTGCATATGACAGATATGCCTTAAATATACAGTCTCAGGACTGACACCTGAACCGAAGAAGAAAGATGCCTTCATGGTAGTTTCACGTACTTCTAATTTAAATTTTTTCCCTCATGCTTTAATATTTGTTACTGCAATGGTGTGGAGAGCTCAAAGGTGGCTTACACACTCACAGCTGTGAGAACAAAGGAGACGAATCAAAGACAGCAGCAAGATGCCTTTCAGCCTCAAATACATTTCTTAGAACAAGTATAACCTTGAGCTTAGCCAAAGATCTAAGCCTTCACCCAGTTTAGCTCTCTCAGATGTATTCCATTTAGCTGTTCTTGGTTTCTGTTTTCTTTACTCAGAAATCCAAGCAGTATTTTTTCCCCATATTATACCACAGATGGATATAAATGTCATTAAAGGGGTTTTGAAACAAAAAAAAGGAAGGATCCAGTTCTCATGGTAGATCCATGTGTGTTTCTATGTGTGAAATATATATAGTAAGGCTCAGTCAAAATAAGATTTCAAAGACTGTCACAAAAAAAACTGAAGAGTCTGGTGAAGAAAGAGACTGGATTTTTTTTATCAAGCTTTGTCACAAACGAAGATAAAAACTTTTCATCCATTTAGAGATGAGAGAAAAAAAACTAAAACAAAGAAACAGTGGTACAGCTCTCTTTTACAGCCACCTTAAGGGGTATCTAACTATATCACGCCTTCTCAGAAAAAAACTCCCAAATTTTATATAACTCCCAGGCCAAGTTCACAACTGAAAGATATAGGTCATTGAAACATCTCTACTTACCTTTCAAATTCTAGCTTGTAAGGAATTTTAAAATAATTTTGTCATCTTTTATTCCAGCATTATAATTCCCAAAAATAATTAAAAATAAAGTTCAAAAATTAGGTAGGAATATGCACCTCAGTAAATTTAAGTGTACTCTTAGGGTATTAAATTTATTATATGAGAAGTTATTAATTTCAAGCTGCTAGGACAATTAACACTGTTTCTTTGAAGCGGAAAAATGATCATGTACTGTGTAAGACAAGAAAAAATTCCTGAGTGATCTAGTGCTAAGATTCTTCTCTGCCTCTGTTAAAAACAAATAACGTTATTGTACAGGTTTGAAAACAAACCAGTGGGAGATCACAAGTCAAGATTGAAATTTATAGAAAAGGTAGAAACAAGCAAAAGAATATAAGGAAAAAAGGTACAGATAAAGTTAGATACAACCTGATACCCTATTAGGGTGGTTACAGCAGTCCCACTGAAGTGATCCAGTTGAAGCGATGATCCGATGGAAGGTCCGGTGTCCAACTGAAAGTCTGTGGTGGCTCTTCTCCTCTGGTCACCCAGCAGACAGGGCTCTCCTTAGGCAGTTCCAGGGCCAGCTTATATCCAGGTGGGAATGCCTGGCTTCCCCCTCCTGGGTGGAGCATCTCACAATAGGGTAGGATAAGTCCATGAGTCATTGGGTGGCTTCTTGATGGCCCATTGTCTGTTATCAGGGGTGGGTCATTAGCAGGTGATAACAGCTAATGGCCCACAGCTGTGGTAATAGAATACATCTATTTTTAACCTAGGACAGTTATATTACATAAAATTGGTTAGTGAGAGTAAATTCTACCTCGCCATTAAGTAAATACAATAGCTGAGCTGTAAAACTTCTACTGGTTGGGTATACTTCCACTTTTTTGTTTTACTGTTGTTTTAGTATTTGAGCACTGTGCCATAAGACACAAAGCTAGAGAGAACTACTTGTTATCCCTGAAAACCTGACTGTCAAAAAAAGTCTTAGAGGTTGCGTAAAATTAAGGAAGTATCTCACCCTCCAATAGACTGAACAGGTTGTTATGAGAGGAGGAATTTCCCCTCTGTCAGGCTGTCTGTTTGCCATTTGGCTGTAGGCATTGGCATTAACTCTGCACTTACAATCACTTCTTACAATACCTACAATAGTAAGTTTAAAAACTAGAATTATGCAGCTTAAAATAGATATATATTCAAAAATTATTTTTTTTTTTTTTAAATAATTTGACCCAGTCCTCTTCTGAAGTTTTGAATTCTGTGATTCTACAATAATTTTGATATATAGCAGAAATTTTCCATGGAAAGACTGAGGGTAAAATACTTCCTTGTGTACCTGGCTTTAAATACACACATATCCAGATACAATGCTTGCAATAGAGAGCTTCTAGTTTCCTTATGTGATAAAAATGTTGTTTAAGAATTCTCATACTTTCTGTCAATGTCTTCAACAGTAATGGAATGTTAGTATTTCAATATTACACTGTCTTGATATTTCCTTTTAACCATCATTGCATGAAGGACAACAGCATTTTATCAGGAACAATTTTAATAAGAATTTTTTTTAAAAAGTTAGATTGCAAATGTACCTTAATCACTTTGGTTTCATGTAGTTCAGCCATTAAAACTACTCAGCAAGAACAACTGTTGAAGAATTTGTTAACATCAGAAGTTTACACTGAAGAACTGGTGGGCACTAGAGTCTACAGGGAAGACAAAAGAGGCATCATTCAAAAACCCTGAGAACAGGCCACCACACTACCTGTGTTCATGGGAACAGCTATGACTACTTGGAAATAGAAGGTAAAAAGGTAAAAGTCCTGCTCACTTGTGCTTGTCTTGCTGATGGCACCTGAATTTAATGAAGCAGGTTTGTCACTGGTTAATAGGCAATATTGCTACTCCCAGCTTACAAAATTGTTGCTACCAGCTTGTAAAATCCTGCAATACTCTCCCAGAAGTCTCTGAATCCTTCCACAACCAAAGTGGAGCCCAAGGTATGCAATGTATATACTGCATTTCATGCTGCAAAAAAATACCAGTCTTCATGTTATTATTCACACTGTGAACTGTAAAACCACATCTATTTCATCATTCATTCACGGGACTCAGAGGAAACCCAGGACAGAGCAATACACACAGAGGAAGGTACCCTGCCTTCCCAGACCAGCATGTGTTATCCACTCCTTTTCTGGTCTTTTAAATTCTGAGGTGGGCACTACTGATGTAGCCAGCATGAGCTGATTCAGTCTTGCCTAAATCACAGATCTCCCCTCTAATGAACTGCTGTGAATGTTTCTTGGCTCTGTAAAGATTATCACTGCTAAAATCATCTCATTTCCTTTTGCTGTCATAGCTTTCCTACATGCTGCCAATCCGTGAGTTCACTAATTAAAAGTGATAATTTTTACACGGCAGTTTCCCTCTCTCAAGATCCAAAAGGGAAAAAATGTATCTCCAAATGGATGTACTTACAATCCAAGTGTCTGTGTGAGTACAGTCTCCATAAATGAGAAATGTCACGGGCTAGGTGAGGCAGTTAAAGGAAGACGATGAACAGAAGCAGAGGAGGATTAGGATTGGGTTAGGTTAAAAAAAAAAATTCCATGTATAATTGGATATTAGTTTCTTGCAAAAGTTTCAGTGCACTCATTTTTTTAACAGCCAATTTAATTTCAGATATAATTGTGGCACTACACACTTGAATTTCTACTTCTTTAGCGCAAATTATAGGTAACGATACAGACAACGACATTACAATAAAAAATAAAGTAAGACAATATTCAGTTAAAATCAATCATTTTTCATATGGTAATACCAGAATTTAGTGGATAATTATTACCAGATTTCTTGAGTGCAAATGTTCTCTTGAGGACCTTAGCTTTGAATCAACAGTTATGCCTTTCCTTTTTTTTTATTGCCAGTAAACTAGGTTGATATAAGTTGAAAACATATAGGTATCTCAGCTGAAGAATATTTTTTTCTAAGTAGCCATTTTTTCTGCCTTTGACCACACTAAAGACACATGATGCGCTGTTTAAAAGGAAAACCATTCCATTTTCTTGATGACTAGCCATCTTTAGGAGAAGTACTCATGCTTGCTATCAAACAAAGACCTGGATTCCTCCAAGAATTTATCTTTTTGCTGTCATGCTGATAGCCTCTAGCTTTCAAAGTGGGCAAATCTGTGATACTGAATTGGCCTAAAGTGTGTGATGTGTTATTTTTATGTGGTTCACAACATAAACTTTATATTTCTCAATGCAGTTTGCTACGGTTTAAGCTTTTGCTATGATACCTATTTAAAAGGAGGAATTTTCTGGCTTTATGTTTTACAATTGCTTTGGTTTTGTATGCTGGTGAGGTTTTCTATTTCTCTTTCTTTTTTTTAATTTAATTAACATATAGCTGGGATAAGTGCATGAAACCACTGGTATACAACAGCAAGTCATCATCACTGAACTTCTAACATGAGTAAAGCTGATATTTGTATGGCTTAAAATCTATAATTGAAAATAGAATAATTATGCAAATGAGAAATAATGTTTGCATGACCTATATGCTATAATGACACCATTTCAAAGCAAAATGAAAATAACTTTTCCTGATTTTGTAAATGTGTAGGAGGTGTTGATGAAAGTTATATAAAAATAGCACACTGTAGCATAGTCAATTGCTATCATTGATGGGAAAATGGAATTTGAAGAGAGCTACTGATACTAGTCCTGTGCAGAATCAGAATGAATTATTCAAAGAGCAGAACACATGAACAGCCTTGCCAGATCCAGCAGCAGGTCAGTCAGGTCAGATCCACCAGAAGTTTCACATGTGCAGTAGTTTTAGCACATGAAAGAGCAGAAGAACCTGTATAAGCAGGTAGTATTGCATTTCAGAATAGCATTTTACCTATGCTGTGACTGCTATGCAGATTAGACTGTAGCTGTATTTGAATTTCTCAAAGCAAATTTCTTCCATGATTTCTTTTATAACAATTTGTAGAACTATTTAAACATTTTACAAAAGTCTTGAAGTAACATATTTCAGAACTGTACATTGCACTGCCTGCAGAGATGTTCCCTGCTGTTTCTTCTGAATAAGCAACCTGCTAGTTTTATTTGAAGCCTGCTAGTTCTTATATTAGGAGCTGTAAACAATTGCTCACTCACAGCTTTTACATGTTATTCATGTTAAAAACCATTGTTGCAATTCCTCACCTTTGTAAGCCTCTTCACAGACTGAGGTGGCCCAGCCCATCTACTTGTTCCTTTTGCTGAAATTTTAGTGAACCCAAAGACGTTGCAGGCTGTAAGAAGCAGCTTCAGGCTTTTTTGAGGGACCTCAGCAACTCCTGTCCAATCTGGGTAGCTGTTAGCTACCCCACATTATTAAGACACTCAGAGCATAGCAACTTGGAAAAGATTAACAGACACATACACTATACCTCATCTAATAATAATATTGAGCAGTAGAAAGCAGTGTCCTGGAAAATTTGACAACTTTGTGTGCATCATTCACATGAATAGCTTTTAAATCCTGGGATCCTGATGTGTGAAAAGCATCTGTTATGAGCAGTTTTTAATAAACCTGTAGGGGATGCAGGTAATGCATCAGATGACTGGGAGGTGAAAATCTTAAAAGATAGACTCTTGGAGAGTGAGCTGTCTGAGCCCAATGGCTAATAACTTAACACAGGTCACTGATTTCTGGGAAGAAGATTATAGCAGTTGCCAGGCATTTTCTGTGAGAGCCAGAATTGTGTTGAATGCTGCAGAGCCTCTCTGCCAAGAGATGTTTTTTTTCTTCCTTACCTTCCCCAGTACTCTCTGTCGAACTGCCTGTCGAACTGCCTGGCATCAAATCTCAGATGCGTGACATAGTAAAAACAAGATTTCAGCCCACAGCTATACAATAAAAATGAGAGAGAGATTGAAGAGCCTGATTTTGACTTAATTTACTGCCTTTTTAATACAAAGCAATGCACAGTGTTTGCATCAACAGAGGACATACCAACACAGTGTGCTAGTAAAATAGTATAGGTGGACAGTTAGAGAGAAATCCATCCTAAATTTGAAAGATAACAATAATTTTGTTTCAAGCAAGCAGATTCAGAAGTCTTTGAAAGGAAATCAGTTTCAAATACCTTATCAGCTTCTACCGTAATCACGTTCATGGTACCTCTGACCCCTAGACTTCCAGGTTCACAGTTCATGTTCAGCGAATATGTTCATCACTGTCTAGAAATCAGTGAGATTTCTCTTTATGCTAAGTAAGTGTGGCTTCATGAGAATAAAGTAGCCAAACAGGATCTCTCCAGTAGGCAAATGTTTTTGCAACTGTCAAGATTTCACAAGAAGGGCTTTGCTGGTTTGAGTCATGTCACTAGAATACTGCACTAGGGACAAAGTTATTCAGCTTCAAAATAAACCCTGACTCAGAGGTAGTGTCCAAAACCTGCTGCATCATTGTGCTGGAAAAAAAAAAGTAGTGGGTGTACAATGAAGTTTTAACACAATTTGATAAGGGGGGAAGGAGAAAGACTCAAGGGTAGGAAAGAAAAACCCTGTTTTATTCCATATGCACAAAAATACACATACACACACATACACAGATCTGTGCACAGATGTGGGTGTGTATATGCATGTGAACATGTTTGTGAACAAGCTGATGTGCATAAACACACATGCAGTACCCATAACTATGAAAAGCATATCTGTAAAAAACCATGATCATGCAAACACATCTATGCTGGTGGATACACTGCTGGTCTCTGCAGTCCCTGTCTGCACACATGATCGTCTAAATAGAAAGAAGAAAACAATACCTGCAAACACTGGTTGTTCAAGCTGGTTATTCAGCTATTTCAAGACCATCCTGTTATAAACAGGCATTCTGTTCCAAGAAATAGGGCACATTAATACATATTCTCCTTCTAGCTAGCAAGAAAAAGTTATATTCAGAAAACAAGCTAAGTGTTTCTTTTAAACCAAATTACGCAGGATACTGTTCCATAATCAAGACATCTGTTATATATTTCTAGCATTATCTCTACAATTTGTTACTCTTCAATCCCCCCTTTTTTTTCCTGTTCAGTTTGTCCCATTGCCTCCAGAAACCTAGTTTTAGGGTCATAAAATTTACCTTTAGCAATTTTGTAAAAGAATCATGCTCATGAACAGTGTTTTTAAACTAATAATTATAATTACAATAAATAGTCATTGCTCAGCTTGTTGCTCAGTGTAATATGATAATATGAGTCACAAATTATGAATAATTATTTTGCCATTCATTCAGATGTACAAGCTTTGGCTTGGTTATCTAGTTTCAGGGCAATTTTAGCACTATTTTAATGCTTTGTATTTAATTTAATATTACTGAGCAAAACTGAAGGAACCTTTGGGACCAGCTTGGAAAAAATGTAGTTGAATGCAGTTTAAATAAATATTTATTGGCCATATTATCTTAATTTTCTTAGGGTTCTCCCTCCTCCAAATTTTGCACAATTTGTGGGAGTCAGACTGAACAGACGAATTAACAGAATGTTCTGGATGTTGAGGCAAAAAAATGTAAGGTGCTATAGAGACCAGAATTTTAAATATATTTTGAAAAGAAGGCTGTAAGTAAGGGTCCATCTTCCATATGTTTTTAATCCCAATTATTTTCACTTAGTGAGGAAGGAAGAGATTTCCAAAACAGTCTGATTTATTTAAATATTGATTTGTAGAGAAAGGAGTAGGTGGGGAATGTCTACTTTCAAGCAAAGTTTTTAAAACTAAGACTAATGAATTTTCCAAGTGACTTCTTTTGTGAACTTCTGTCTTTGAAGACTGTCTGTAGCATATTGCATGACGTGTATTATTAAAGGTCTTTTCCCTGATTAGAATTAACTTTTTTAACCACTACTCCTTTGCTATGTGTCTAGTCTATCTCTTTTCCTCTGACTGTTTGTTGATGATGATGAGCCATGAAACTTTGGATCCAAACATAGCTGGTGTTCTGTCTGTGCTTATGGAAACCAATTTCATCATCATTATTTTGCATTTAATAACATACTTGAACTCAACATAATTATGCTCCTCTCTTGATTCTTCTTCATTATTTGTGTCCTTGAAATATTTTTGTTTACATGGCTCACTTGAGCTATTCCACATGCAAATATTCCCATTTAGACCAATGACACACATATCATTAAATAAATTTCAACCATTAGCGAGTATAAACTTTGGGTTTTTTTTCTCTAAAAACATATGCACAATATAGTTGGTTTTTTACATAATTCCTTGCTCGTTTGAGTTATTTTTAAGGGAGACATTTCCATCTTTCTTTTGAAGAAAACTGTCATTATAAATACATCAACAGACTTGAAAGATGCCTCAGTAGTGATTTTCAGTTTTTCTTAACACATTTTTAAGAGAAAGGTCTTGATTTTCTTCTGGAGAACACATAGTCTTTGAGCAGTACTACTTTTCCAAAAAGTTTTCTCTGATTTTCCATGCATGATGATGTATCATTTCTTTTCCTTTTCTTTTCTGTCCTTGCCTTGCTTTTTGTCATTAGCAGGATAGAGTAGATATTCATATTTTCAACAGTATTTTTCAATATCACTTCTCTGTTTTCATTCAAAACAGCACAGTTATATTTGCTGTTTGATTGAAGGGGTCCATTAAACACAACAGTATGTCCCTTGATTAAACTGGAACTATCAGTCTTTCTGTTGCAGTTTCTTGCACATTTTACTCACTTTTTCTCTTTATTTTTATTTCCATTCTCTACTGAATCTTCTCATTCCATTCTCCTGCTAACTACTGGGCTGCTTCCAAGCAGGTTTGCTTTCCTAAGTCATATATAAGAACTGTCTTAATTTTCTTGTTTGCTGAGCAGGTTCCCAAAGAGACTTTAAGGAGAAGAAGGATGTCATGAGTTTTCATCTCTCTTCTGCTCTTCATTGTCACTTATGCTGAGTGGGGAAACAGTCCAAACTTTCCAAAAAAAATTGTATCTCAGGAATAATTAATTTTCCAATGTTTCTTACTGTTACGCGGTGATCTAACTTATCTTTCCCCCTCTGATATGTCTGATAACAGATCAAACTTTAATTTGCTACCTCTAGTTTTTACTTACCTGGAGTGGGATTCACCTAATCCAGATTCAGATAAAATCTGAAGTTGAAATCATTTTACTCTGCAAAAGTAAGCACTTAAGTTCAGAAGAAATGAGTTACCTGCTATTGGTTTCTGATCACTGTAATGAAATTCAGCTTTGAGTTTTTACCACAGGCTTCCTTTCTCCCTTTCTTTTTCATCTTTGCATGATGAAGTTTGACTTAAAGATGGGGGAAAATAATTTAAAATTGCCAAGCCTTTTTGGTTAAATCCACAAGATCTATGCTAATTGTTAATGGCTTAATTGCACTATATGCCTCTATATAACATATATATAACTATATGTCTCTATGTAACATCTGGGTTGGGAAATCAGTGGGTTGAGGGTACTGAAATTTCATCAAAGCATATCAACAACATTATTAGCATCACTTGAACTAGATCCAGAGTTGGGATTCCTGGTGTCTTAGCAGAAGCCACAAAACTTGTGCTGCTGTTTCTGCCTCATACCAGTCCAAAGCACTCAGCTGCTGCTTCTCTTGGTTAAGTCTGTCTGGGGTGCATGAAAACTGCTCTAGCCCAACACCAAGTATGGGTGGCCTTGAGATATCAGAACACCATCAGCTGGCAGGATCTCTTGTTTGCTGTGTGGTAGGCAGAGCTTGAACAACATTTGGCTCCTGAAGCTTCATTTTTTGCCTGAACAGCCAGTTTCTGGCTTCTCCAGGGAAAGGCAGTGAGCCAAAAGGGAGCAGTCTCTGAGTTCGAGCTGCACAGAGGACACACATGGTTAACTAAGACAGAACATTTGAGCACATCCACCATGACAAACCCCAGTAATTCCAGTTGCTGTAGAGCTCCATTCTGCATTTAGAGCTGCTCACTGCTGTTGAGACTGGTGCTTTTTCTCATTATGTTGACAGTCAAAACTTTGTGCATTTGAGAACTTGAAACATAAGTACGTAAATATCCACTTTCAGATTTTAGATATATATTTCAGCACCTATAAATGTGAATTACATAGGACCTGGGGAACTATATTTTCTTTTGGCTCTGATTCATAATGGAATTGATTTAGAGGGGAAGAAAAGAGTTGTTCAGTCTCAGGCAGTTCTACCACAGTAGAAATAAAATATAGATGACTGTACAAAACTTCCTTATTCAAATGGTTGAAAGAGCTTAATTTTCCTGGCAAAAATCCCGTTCTCAATTACATAAATGGAACCCAAATCAATTTTAATAAGCTGAAACTTAAAGACCTGATCCATCTCTGAAATAAATGATAGTTATGTCACTTGCTCAAAAACTTCATTTTAGCAACCAAAGCAAGTGTTGGGAAGAAGCTTTACCAAGTATTTGATCATTTAAAGTTTTATTTTGTTGTGTTCCTTTATGGTGCCTGATAAGGGATTCTGCAACTTTATGGATTCTCTTTGTACAGAAGTACTTAGAGTATGAAAGATGTTCCATAATTTTAACATCTTTTACAAGAAAAGTACATATTTTTTTTTCACATGTTCATGGAGCACAATGAGGCTGACCTAGACATTTAAACATGAAGACCTCAACTTTCTGTGTTTTTTTTTTCTTTAACAACTCAACTATGTGCTTAGAAAAGAATAACTACATCTCCATTAATATTTCCTTTGATATTTAACAGGAATCTCAGAGGTAATAAATTAAATTACTACTTTGTTAGAAAATTCTATGCTTTTCTAGAACGTACCACTATACATCCAAAGTTATTGGAACTTGCTTTTAGAGAAAAGATTAATATATCTTGGTGGTATATTAGTGTCTGTATGTGTGTGTGTATGCAAGAAACTACAGGAATGGTACCCTAGTTTCACTCACTGTGACACACTTGTATCTAAGGAATCTTTATTTCCTGAGAGTGAAAGACAGGCGTATGAATACAAACGTCTTTGAATTCCTAGTAGTTATAAAAAACAAGAGCAGCTTGTACTGAGACAATTCATAGTAAGATATTATGTTCACAAAGTAGATTCTACATGTAGGTTTTCATTTGAAGTCCAGGTCAGTCCCTGGTCCTCCTAGAATAATTTTCTCCTGGTGAGGTGGTGCAAAAGGACCCCAGTCTTCCTCTAATTAGGCAACACAGATATGAGAATTAAATTAGAACACCAATATTTTGAAATATTTCTAAGGCCACATATTTAGATATCTAATATAGAATGTAAGATTTTCATTTCAAGCACTTGTAATTAATTTCTTATGTCAGAGTGACCTTCAGAACAATGGAGGTACTCTGTTTTGCATGAAATGTATAAAGGTAAAAATAATATACAAAAAGTATTGTAATTTTACATAATTTCAGACTTTATTTCTCTCAATATGTTTGTCGATCTTCCATTCCTTAATTAACCATTAAGATGCTAATAAGCATTTAAGAGTTGTCTGACAGGCTATTCAACTGTCATTAATACATTTCTGTCTTTGTTATTAATGCATTTCTGGAGTACCTTTTACTTCTTAGTTTGTCCCCAAATTAAGTTGAGCTATTCCCATACATCTGCTGCTGGGATCAGCACTGTCTTAGAAAGCTGAATAAGAAGACTTTATTTTCTTGAGTATCTTTGTGATAGCTACCATCTATCCATAATATCTACAAAAGGAAGGCAGCTTTTGCAAGTTTCCAAGTAGACACACTCTCACATTTTTCCTGACTGTGGAAATGAACTCACAAAAAAGCACAGTGGCCTTAGAATATGTGCATTTGCTACTTAACTACCACCAGTTTTATCTGAGATAGGTAAGTACTTAGACTGTATCCCTTAATGTTTTCAGATCGCTATGATGTTGTTCTGAAGATAAAGGAGATAACCAAGGTATAAGGTATATTTTGGCTTTAGTCATTTGTCTTTATAAAAGAAGGAGGGTAAGAAAGCAGATGATAAATGTCTACAGCCACTTTCCTAGAATCAGCTTATTGTTATATTCAAATTTTGATAATGTAATATAAAATTAAAGAACACAAAACAAACAGCATTTATGAAAAAGAACCTGTGTGCTCCTCTAAGTTAGAAATGGAAAGATCAAAACAAGATCTCAAGTAGACATTTAGTACATAAAAAATGCATTATAGCACTTGTTTATTCTGAATAGTTGAAATTCAACAAAGACACACCAGGTACTGCTTTTGTTATATATTTATAACTTCTGAATTCTGTGCAGTTAAACACAATTTCAATCACTGATTTACAAAAGCCATATTTACCTGCACAAAGGGTTTACTTTTACAATACAGAAATGCCTTACACTGATAAGAAGACTGCTTCTACATCTTGAATTTCAGCTATGATGTAGCTCATTACATTAGCACAAAGAACTCTGGAAATATATTACTAAAGTGTATTCAGCCATGGCTACAGTTTTGATAGCGCCTACCCTGTAGAAGATCCATCATTCAAGAAAGGTCTAAAGGGACAAATTTTAACAAAATTAAATTCCTAAAATAGAGGCACACTCTTCTGCATCCTAATATTGGATGCAGAAATGCAAAGGAACACTGAATTGAGCACTCTTGAGCAATCAGTATTTTTAGTCATGCCTTATAGATGTAACAAGCAGGCTTAAGAAAATCATATTTAATGCTTTAGGGCTCATGGAGATGATTCAGTATAGCATTTAAAGCTGTTCACTTCATTTGCAAGATTATAAGACAAAATATATTGGGGTATGCTTCAATGGAAAAGAGTTAATTTGAAAATATTCATTGAAATTTAGGATTCATTTATAGTAAATTGTAAGTGTACATAAAAGAGTGAGTAATTTAACCCTTTTAAACATCCTAAGCTCAGATTAATACAGAGTGCTAATTCATCAGAAATGTACTTTTCTATAGAAATGAGAAATTATGAAGATAATTGACTGAGCTAGCATATTAATATACTTTTCCACTATCAGGTAAATTTTTTCAGTTTAAAACCTACTTTTTGTGAAATAAAAGAGAGACTAACCTTTCACTTGCAATGGCAAAATAACATTTAAAAATGTATGTAAAAAAGTTATCTTATTCAGCCTTGGAATGCACCACCTTTAGTGAAGTGTTAGGAAACAGATTCTGATTAGTAATTTCCCCATTCAAGCACTTCATGAACTATGGTGTAGGATGCTGTGCCATAGAGAGCTTCATTTGGTAGAGTTGTCCTGAATATGCAGAGCCAAACTATTTCACTTAACACAGGTTATTTTTATATAGATTAAATTCTGTATTTTTTATAGTGCAGAAAACATAGGATCCATTTTATATTCTCTTCTTTTGTACAGTTGAAAAGATGCAAAATTAGACACTGAGCAGAAATCCTCATCTCAAAGTCATTTAATGGAAGTCTAGGGGTTGCAGAACAGTGTCTGTTTATGTGTAATACTCTTGGCTCTCAAATACTGCACAGGAAGAGGGAAGGGAGGAAGGCAACAAATTAAAGAAGTTCTTGCAGTTAACCTTAAATCAGGTCCTCAAGCCAGTGCAGTCTATCATATATTAGATGAATGCAAGGTGTAGATAAATGTTAGTACAGAAAGACTGAATAAAAGGCTTTTCTGACTAATTAAAATGGAAGTTTCCTCTTTCCCTCTTCTTTCTCCTTCTGTATTGAACATTCATATTTATACATACAGGCACACTATATCCTTTGTGAAAAGCATGAAATGAACAGTTATGCTATTATTATGGAGTGGAATTTGAAAAATAAGTTATTTAAATATTTGAGATAATTCTTCTATATGATAGATAAAACTGCTCTCATAAATCTTGTCAGCAGAAGCTAACACAGATGGCCAATCTGTTCATCAGGTGATATATGCTCGTGCATTTTGCTGTGGCTCTGCATGCACATCTACAACATCTGTCAAAATAACCAATTTTGGATATACATCATGGTAAACTTGTGTTCCTCTTTTCTTCAGTTTTTGTTTCCCCACACTTTTTCTGATTTAACTTTGGTTTCTTTTCTTGGGAAGAAATGTCACTGTACTATATCACGATCTGTGATTTCTGAGTTAGGGTGACTGCACTCATCTGGGAGCTTTGTCACACACGTGCAGAAAATGTGTCTTTTCACTCTGAGAAAAGCAAGTTTGTAACCAAATCAGATTAATTTTTTAACTGATCAGATTACTTGCAAGGACAGTTGTTTGACTCATTTGAGTCTTTCATGTTAAATAACTCTTTATAGAGGTCCCATGCATATGTGCTACTTGTACAGGTTACTGTTACCAAAGATGAGAGTGATACAAGGTAAAATTGGATGATACAGGAAATGGTTAAATATCTATTGCAAAAAAAAATGGGGGCAAAAAAGAGTCAGTAGACTGAAATTGTCAAATTGATATTTAGTATTTTTGCAGTACTTTTAAAGCAGTATATGACATCATTAGAATGATGGAAACAGGTAATGTAGAAAAATGCCTGTGTGTTTAAAAAAAAGATTAGAATTTTAATGGAAATGAGGGACCAAAAAAAAGCAGGAGGAATGGCTGACAAGCTTTTATGAGAATGATATTGAGGATGAAGGAAAAGACACTAAAAATATCTTTGCTGACACAGCATAGCTGTTTTAGAGAGAAGCTGAGGGTATTGAAAAGAAATCAGGTAATTTCTGGATAGTGCTAGAGAGCTGCAGGCTGTTAGATGAAGTAAATTGGCAAATGTTTTTACAGCTATGCAAGGGTAGGAAGAAGGTTAGAATTTTAATATGAAAGGGTACTTGCTGGAACAGTTCCACAAAAAAAAAAAAAA
>VXAC01001813.1:82413-102292 GCA_013399225.1 Rhipidura dahli
AAAAAAAAACAAAAACAAAAAAACCACACCCAAAAAACCTGAAGTGACAGATTTACATGAGTCTTGAAGAGAAGCCCCTACTGTTTCAGTACTAAATTATTTTCTTTCTTCAAATTAGGCTTTTTCCTTGAGAAATACACACAAAATTGAGCACCATCCTTCAGGTTACAAAACACAAGCGAATTGTGTATATACTG
This sequence comes from Rhipidura dahli, assembly GCA_013399225.1. Taxonomy (NCBI): domain Eukaryota; kingdom Metazoa; phylum Chordata; class Aves; order Passeriformes; family Rhipiduridae; genus Rhipidura; species Rhipidura dahli. The sequence continues at coordinate 82,611 of VXAC01001813.1, forward strand.
TACAATCCACTCACTTGATCATATATCCTGTATGCAACCAGACCTTTCAGCACTTTTAACAGACTGGCCTCATGACTTGCTCCCTGGTGGACATGGTCTGGGTCTAACACAAAATGCTAAATACCATTTTTTATATCTTCTCTATTTTTTGTTGTACTGAGCTATGGAGCAGTCTGCATCCGTGTTATTGTCTAGAGAAGTAGTCTGTGTGGTGGGTGGGGAACTGGCTGACAGACTGCACTCAGAGGGGGGTGGTAAATAGCTGCTTTTTAAACTGGCAGCCTGTCACATGAGGGGTCCCTCAGACAAACACTTGGAGCCCCATGCTGTTTAATATCTTAAAAAATGACCTGGATGATGGGATCAAATGTACTCTGATGAAGTTTGCTGATTACACCAAACTGAGTGGGGAAGGGGACACTTCAGAAGGGAGTGGCATCCTGCAGGAAGATTTGAATAGGCTGGAAGAGAGGGCTAGCAAGGACCTTATGAAATTTAACATGGATGAGTACAAGGTCTTGCACCTGGGAAGACGTAATCCAGGAGTGTGTCTCAGGCTGGCATCTACCTGTTTGTGGAACAGTTCTATAGAAAGGGACCTGGGGATCCTGGGTGAACTACAAGCTCAATAAGAGAGGTGAGCTGTTGTGGCAAAGAAAGCCAGCAGATGTTGGGGTACATCAATAAGAGCATCACCAGTAAAGGTAAAAAAGCCACTTTATTATTCTTTGTGCTTGTCAGGCCACACCTGGAAATATGGTGCTGGGTTTTGATCCCTGCTAAGAAAATAAAATGTGGACAGGCTGAAGAGGGTCCAGAGAAGAACCAAAAAGGTGATCCAAGGACTGGGAAGTTGCCATATGGGAAGGGCTGAGAACTGGGATTTTTCAGCCTTTAGAATAGAAAGCTTAGGGGAGAACTTATAGTCTTCCAGTTATTAAAATGTGTCTACAAAGAAGATGGAGACTCCCTTTTCACAAAGAGTCACATGGAAATGGTGAGGGGTAATGGGCACAAGTTAATCCTGGGGAGATTCTGATTAGATACAGGAAGAAAGTTTTCCACGAGAATAATCAGCCATTGAAATTATTTCCTCAGGATAGTGGGAGACATTGGACACTTAAATGCCTCCAAGTAGGACACTTTTAAGATCCAGCTGGACAGTGTGATGGGTCTTAATGAACATTTGATTGGCTATGCAGAGATGGTTAGAAGTTTATTTACTTCAAACTTGTGAAGGGCCTTCTGCAGTGATGAGAAAGGGAAACTGAAAAACCAAAGTGATGTGTCACACAGCCAACCATAGATGTACTCAGTAGTCTGTGTAATATCAGAATCTCTGATTCTCAAAACCATTCCTAAGTGTTTGAGAGGAAATTGAATCAAACACCACTTTTTTTTCCTCTTCCCTTCCTTCCTGTCCCTCTTTATTGGTCCCTTCTACCCTGAAATAAATTAATCTATAGGAGCCTCAGCAAATATGAGTTACTGAAATGATAAAATAAAAGGGAGTGAGGAGATATACTCAGGTCAAAAAATGTGTGAAATAATTTATAAAAAAGTATTTGATTCATGGGAAGATTATTAATTTCTTGGGTTATGGAATTTGGTTTTTTATTGCATGCATGCCTGTGTAAAATGTACATGTGTATGCATTTATTTTTAATGAGCAATTATGTACATTTCCCTTTACCAAGAAAGGTCTAGATCATATTTTTTCCCCTATTTCTGTCAGAGATTGAGTTTTTGTTCAGTCTTCTCCTTTCAAACACATTTTCAGATGCACTCATTTACCTAGACAGCTTTTCTAATTTTGAACAGTACAAAATAATAAGTTATAGAGTTACACTAAACATATATATTTATACATAATAATGAATATAATGAGAAGAAGAATAAGACTCAGGACAGTCATAAAAATCAGGACTCAGAACTTTTGAAAAACTAATACATACAATAGAATACAAACCAGCTAGGTCAGTGGATAAGAAGTAATAAAACATATTGTTTGTATTACATAAATCAAACATGCACCTTATAATTCCCGTCCCCAAATGGAGGAATTATGGTGAAAAAAATTATTGAAACCATTAAGCCAGTTTTTAGATGCAGCAGAGAATATAAATGAGATCTTAGGATGAATAAGCAAGGGTATGTAACACAAATTAAATGAAATATTACTTCTATGCAAAGGGTTGATTATGTTTAACACTTACTCAGAATAATATGCTTGGTTCTTTCTACTCACCTTTCCACAAAGGTATTACTGCTTTGAAAAAAAGTAAGATAAAGTGAAAATAATATAGCTCAGCAGTCCATACAGTAGTGAAAATTGTGGATTTATTCTCTTTAAGTGACCAAAATCACAGCATGCAGAATAATGAAGTTTTGATATAGTGAAATATCAAACAGTTCAGACTGAGGAAATGGCAAAAAGGTAAATGGAACAGTCAAAAAGAGGGAACTTAGGCAGAGAAAAAGTTACTTAGATAGAGAAAAAAAATGAACTGAGATACCAGTGAAGCCAAAAAAATTAGAAAAGGGGAAGAAACAGCCAGAGATTTATATTTTTTGAAGATATTAAAGGTCATGGAGAAAAAGTTGGAATGTGAGATTTAGATAAACTGAAAGGAAATATTTCTTTTGATCTTTTATGCATATTGTATGTTTACTGGTTTGTTTACAGTACCTAGAATAACTTCATTGTCTGCTTTTAAGACATGATTAGTCAATAACTGTTTTATGAGAACTGCTTGTCCAAAAGAACAAATTAAAAATTAAAGGCTCACTGGATGCCATGTGTAAGTTTTACCTAGAATACATTTTTACTATTGAAAGAGGGAAGTTTGACTGTGATGGTACCAAGGGAGATGAGGACTTCAGGAAAATTAGGTCAATTAAATAGTATTTTAACCCACGTGGTAATTAGAGAGGCCATAGTAACAGTCTGCATCTGAGCAAGTAATGACTTTTGAAGTATGGGCTCCTAGAGTTAGAGAGGATGAATTCTGCTGCAGTGACTTAAACAATTTTTCTCTCAGGCTGGATTTTTTCTTGGATCCAAATATCTGGATCACGTTTGGGTTGCACTCTGAGACCTTACATCCTTCTTAATTTGTACTAAATTTTATTTTCTGAGATCACCAGGAGTAACTTTAAGATAGCATTCAGAAGCATTCTCCCATTTTAAGGGAAGGAAACTTGGGGAAAAATAAAAATTTTGTTACAAACCGGAAAGTCTGCTGAAGCAGGGTGAAAACAAAAGAGGTGGAAAGCATTAGGAATGCTGGATAATTAACACAAAGCAAGGAAAAAATTGTTATATTTTCAAAATCTGAGGCTGCTGCCATGGAAAAGAAAAATTCTAAGAATTTTTGAGATGACTTAAAAAAAAGATAAATACAGTAGCTGCAGTGTATTTGTATTAGAGACCAAACACCAATACAGGAATGAATGAGATTACCTGGCATCTGCAATTGCTTACAAAAACTCCAGGGAAAGCTCAGTGCAGTAAGTGGCTAGTGCCATTTAATTAATATCTTTGCTGGTAATTTCTTCTGCTGGATGCTAAAATTTATTTCCAATACTGAACTCCAAACGAAGAATTCCCTTGCTCTTTTCTTGGACTCAAAAGCTTCAGATGTAATGAAAGAAAAATGAAGCATCTCTTTACCTCAGGCTCCTAGAATGGTAGCATTAGAACAGTAAGTACAGTTTGTCCTGAGGCAGACCTTGTACCTTACTACATGAAGTTAAGTATTCACTTTTTGCAGTAAAATGACAGCAGTTGCCTTCTTACTTCTGAGCCTGAACTTTGGACTTCATTAAGACAAATGGAAGTGTTTTATACAAATTAAATAGAGGCTTGTGTATACATGCTAATTTTTGCTTATCAGATCTCACACAGGTTCTTATATCAGGGAAAATTCCTTTTCTGTTCTGTGAAGTATAGTTAATTTCTTCTTCTAGGGTCTAATTCAAAGACAGGGAGTATTTTCATAGTCTCTCAGCTTGTTGCTAGTGCACAGAAAAGGGGGTGATGTATACAAGCAAATCTGTAAAATGAGAATGAAATTCCTGCATATATTACCATTTTTATACCTTAGCATATCTACTTAGAGATACAAAGGATTTCTAAAAGCTCTTTATTTGCAGAATGTAAATTAAGAAAGTACCTTGAAAAACAGTGTTATGAATCATCTAAAATTACATGGAAAACAAGCTTGTGGTCTCTGTGTGTCATGGTTTAGCAAAGTCTGGGTTTGTAGTTAAGGAGGGCTCCGTCAGACTGTCAAAAGTCACAGCAAAATATAAGGTTTTTCTTATGAAAAGTAAAGAAAAAAATGGACACTTTAAGTAAAAAAGTTACTTATTACAAAAGTATTAGACTATGATGAATTTCATTCCCACTCCTCTGATTTTAAGCGATTACATTGATTGGTTTTCTATTCTGCAACTCTTAGCTCTATAGACACATCTACACCTCATATGATGCATATTTTAATAAACCATTATTTTTTTCCCTAACTGTAACATTGCTTTCTGTCTTTGAATTTCAGTAATATGGAATAAGCAGGATTACTTGTACGACTTGTAAATTAAAGCTTTGAAATAGATGTCTGAATATGAATATGTATGTTTTTTATTCATTGGCCAAACTAAAATATTTCCTAGTGATTTATTTCTTAAATTTCTGGTTATTTAATATAAAAGCTTTTTTAAAAAATGTGTGTGTGTTAATAGGTATATATTTAAAAATATTTTTGTATGTGTATTTGACAAAAATCCAGTCTTTGGGAAAAATAATGTTATATATACATATAACCCTTGTAGTCTACCTAACTGGCTAATATGGGTATGTACTGAAATTTACAGAATTTGGAGAATTCTGATGTCATCTGCCCCTCTGTTCACAGCATGAAAGTGGCTTATTAAGCATACTGACGTGCTATCATGCTTTGTCTGCTGCCTCTAAGCAGAAAGCAGGCAAATATCGAATGAATTGTATCCAGTCTCCAAAAATACTTCCAGCTAGAGAAGTTACTCTCTAGAACCAATGAGGCAGATTTTTTCCAAAGAACACTCAGTAGCTTCTGGTTAGGCACTTAATTGGAATGGTCAAGTTTTTCAAAGAGAACTTCTTGCATACTGAAGATTTCTGTAAATGTGACCACTAAATTTTGGTTCCTTAGTTAGAGCTGATCTTTTGAGAAAAGCTGCGGCACTGAGGGGGGAGAACAGAATGACTGAGGGAGAAGAAATCCTGTGGATTTGGATACTGAACTCATAAAAATCATGTCTATATAGCAAAAAAGTTTCAATGGGTTTCAGAGGTAGACTAAATTGTCCTACAAAGAGGACATATTATTTCTGTTCGTATTAGTTATTTTCTGCTTTCTATCCTCTCAAATTGAACCTTTTCTATTCCACTGGGTTGCGGATGTGAAAAATACTTAAATACAATTACTTAAAGGTTCAGATTATAGAGATGAAATTGAATCTGATGTTCTGACCAGATTATGTCAGTATGACATATCACTGTAATGAAACGAATTTGGCAAGGGAATGATTGGTATGTTGATTGTGAATAGAGTGGAGAGTCCATTTTAACTGGATAAAATAAAGATAATATGGCTAAATTTAAAGCTACTAAGACACTCAATAGGATGTCATCTATCAGTTCTGACCTTTAAATATGGGAGTTTATAAGCATGTCAATGAGAGGACTACCCAGTAAGTAGTGAAAATGCTTTCACTACTTAACACTACCCAGTAAGTATCCTGAAAGCCAAATTTCAAAGGGCAGCTGATCTTGGGTCATCCTTTCACTTGCTCATCTTGTATCCCTTTCCTTCCTTTATCCAGGTTTTAAACAGATGTCAAACTCCTTCTGAATGATTCAATAATATCAACCATTTCACTCGCTAGTCATTTTACACAATACACATACCACTACATGAAAATCATACCTTTTTTTTAAAAAAAAAAGAACAAACAATAAACAGCCAAGTGTACTAAGTTCTTTCTATGACTATGGAAAATCAGTACTGCAGTGTAATGGATAAATTTGGCAGTATGCTATCAAAGAGTTCAAATTATTGGCAACAATGGAACAAAACCAGACCACCATCTCTCTGGTATGATTATATCTAATTCCTTTTTTTCTGTGCTACTGTGGTGTGTAGCACTGCTACCATCAGTGTTTGCTGGTGCTTCAGGCAGTGAGCCACATCGCCTGTTCAAACCCACTTCAGTCAAGGGGAACACGTAGACAGTTTCTTGGTATCTCAGAAATACTTCTACACACACACATACATACACAAAAAAAATTGTGATGGGTCTTCCCATTCCCTCTGGATAGAGACAAATGCAAGACTGCTGGGAAGAGGCACTTTTATAATTTGACTTATAAATGTTTGGGGATTTTTTTTAAATTTTGCTTTAGAAAATCAAATTAGGTTCTGATTCAACTTTGCTGAAGCCAAAACTGCTTTCTTCTTTCTCTATACTTTTATTTAATCAACTGCTCTTTTTTTCTCTCAGGAAAAAAAAAAAAAAAAAAAAAAATAGGACTTTCAGTCACAAATAATTCTCACATTTTTCTTGATTTGTCTTCTGATGATGTTTGCTGAGCAGCATTAAATCCTAAGCAAGGAGACTGCACACTGTAGTATCAGTCGTCTGCTGAGTTCAATTTTATTCAAAATTATATAGATGTTTCAATAGTTTGCTTTCTGATGGTCTGATGTGTTTCCGCCTTCTCCCTTAAAAATTAGTTCTCTTCATGTTAACTTAAGGCAAAGAAATATACATCCCATAGGTCCTTGGCAGTTTTCAGCAATTAGTTGAACTACATATGCTTCTGACTTATGCCGAAATTTCTGTTGAATTAAGATTTAAATAAAAAGTTAAGTTTTGTAGATTAGGTTTTTTGGTTTTATTTTGTATTGTTTGTTTGCTTATGAAACCCTGCAGTTTCAGATCTTGTAAAATTTAAGAGAACATAAGAGCAAAAAAGAAAATTATTAAGAATTTTATTAAACAGTTTTTCATCTGAATTAACATATACACATTATCCTTGCTATTATTTTATTCTTCATGATTTTATGTTTGGGGTTTTGGGGTGGTTTTTTTGTTGTTTTGATTTTGCTCTTTTTTTTTTTTCACAGTGCAAAAAAATTAAAAGATGTAATCATAAGATACGTATTTGAAAAAACCTCACACAGACAGCACCTTTTTTCACCAAGTGACCTGATATTCTGTGGTGCATACTAACAACCAAGCAACAACACATTGTGGCCCTCTTAGTACGTGTTATTATGGATTCATTTCCAATCCTGTATCAGTCATAGAAAACCTCAAAATCCCAGTCAGTGCATCCTATCACATAAACCTATCCTCTGCTTAGCAAGGTCAGTGCAAAGGCAATTATTGTGAAACTTAGGCAAGGTCTTATTTGGTGTGTGAGACTTTCACCTGTACCTCGATGTTTAAACCTGATTATTATCAGATACCATGTTACTCACTGAATTTGGTTTGCAAGAATATAAAGTAAAAATATAAGGGGTTTTATTTTGCTACTTGCATATTCAGATTAACTTATTCTTCTTTGGTTTCTTACACCCAGCAACAGGGCTCTGAAATCTGGCTATGCCCTTTACATTTGTGCTGCTGTTTGCAAGTCTACACAGACCTAGGCATTTAATTAAAAAAATATATATTTTTAGTGGTCATTATGTGTAGATATCTATTGTTCCACATTCTTTGCAGGTATACATACCTTGTAATTAATGATTGGACTAAATCATCATTTACCGGTTATTGGTTCCATGGATCAAAACCCAAAAAAATATTCTATTAGATCTCAATGGACTGTATCAATGGATTTTTCTTAGGATCAAAATAAAGAGATTAAGATGTATTTTTCAGCTCTAATATATAGTGGCTGTTCAGAAGATGATGAGAAAAAGTTCATATGCTGAAGATTTTATGTTCCTGGTACTATCAAGAGAAGTTACATCAAAGGCCACAGAATAAAGCTCTGTCTTCTTTAATTTGAAAAAAAAATAATTTAAAACTTTAAAGGTTTAGTCTCTCCTCATGCCAATCCTCTTAAACTTACACTGGTCCTGGTCAAATTTCACCTTCAATGTTTTTCCTTTCACATATCTGGATTATTTGGAATAAAAAGCTAAAGTAGGGGAAAAAAAGCCTGACTAAAGTGTACTGTTTGTCAGCTAGATAGAACACCTTCTAATAAAAGACAAATATAAAAGAAATATACTTTTTATATTTTTTATTTTATACTTTTTATACTTTCTATAAAAGAAAATATATGTGCTTCAATGTTTGAACTCACCTAGGCAAAATTTATTCTAGGTGTGAGACTATACAGTGACTGTCAAAATGTAACTACATTTAAAATTAAAGTTTTTATTTAAGAGGCCTTTATCAGTTCATGATTCAGTTCATGATAAAATTATTGTTATTTGGTGGAGATTTTTATACCAGATTCCACATATAATTTAGTCTTATCTCATATGATTATCTATATTTTAAGGAATACTGGAGAGGTAAAAAAAAAATAATAAAATTGTGGTTTCTTCAGTCTAGATAATGAATTTTAACTCCCAAAATGTGCATTACACTTTATGTTATATAAAATTGATTGTTTAATGTGTTGAAGAATGTTCAAGGCACATTTAAACACATTTAAGGGTCTCAGTTGCATAGGGATTATACTGACATAGTGATCTAACCAGGAAACCTCCACTGGTTCAAAAGACAGAGGAACTGGGCCAGCATTAAATCTTAGAAATAAAACCATAAATGTGTTGTGTTTGTTTCTGTGTAGTCTGAAGTAACTGAAGGAAATCTTTGGGGTTTTACAGGTATTTTATCTTTTAATGTACTTCCAGAGATATTCTATGAGGTCTAAAAGAGAATTTTCTTAACTCTTCATTTTTCTTTTCAGAACACAGTGGGTTTGTGGGATTTTTTGCTTGTTAATTTGGGTATTTTTTGGGGGGTTGTGTCAATTTATTTTGGTTTTTTAATTTGTTTTCTTGTTGAGGTCTAAAAACAGACTTAGAGAAATAGGGCAGAAGTAAAATTGCTAATATCATTTTCATTAAGCACATACCTACTTGATGATTTTCCAAAAACATATATATTCATGTTTAGCATTACTTGAATGAACTTTTCTGGAAATGAATGGGAGCTTGTTGGGACTGTTAGAAAATGTGCTAATAATAATAAAGATGATAAGAAGAAAGTACTTCTCTGTGAAAAACAAATCTTTTCAATAAGGAAAGATAATCTATAATTAGTTTTTCCATTGGTAATTATATATAAATTTTTTAAATGGTCGTAGTAGGCAAAGGAACAGAACACTTTAATCAACAAAAACCAAACTTGACTCGTCAAAAAATTTTCAGCTTTTGAATTGAAACTGTAAGTTGTTGGGGTTTTTTATCTTTAAAACTTCATTTGATTAAAAATCTGTTCCTCTTCCATCTGTATTCATAAATATATATGAATAACCTTTTTCCAAAAATGCACTTAAAATAATAATAATAAAAAAAAATAACAAAATATTGGAATTCAAATTGTTTTGAAACTTTCACTCAGCATCAAAGGAAAGGAGGGCAAAAAACCCCACAAAACTCTCAGAATTAAAACAAGTGCAATGGCAAGTGCTTGTTTAAATAGAGTCTGTATTTGAAACAAAAAAAAAGAAATAAACCCAAAAAGTCATTATAAGTAATTATGAATAGAGGTTATCTATAAATCCTAATTTTAATATAAGATTATTACATTAAATCAGGCAAAACCATGTTGATTCTACTTTAGCATGTCTAATAAACTGGGATGAAGAGACTCCTGCTTTGTGTAAATGAGTTTCAAAAAGCTTTTCTTCCTTAATATTTCCTTATTGTTATTTTTGAAGCAAGAATAATGCCAGATATATTTGCACCAGTTAGAAATACCAGTCAGTGTCTGATTCAAAGAGAAGCTAAGAAAATGTGAGGTCTGAAGACTCTGGACTTGTTCCAGCTCTGCACACCAACAAGTAGCTCATTTTTAGCATGCTGGACAAAGCACTTCTTTCATGAAGAAACAGTCTGTTACACCCTCCCCTGCTTTCCTAGCTGAAAATTCCCTAACACATCATTTTCACTGACTGTTCAACACAGTGCTATGTCATGATGGATACAGAGAAACCATAATTAACTTCTATTATTATAACTTGTTTTCTGTCTGCAATGTGAGGCACCATCCCTGTAAAGATTATTTTGACTAATGCCAGGGATAAATGGTTAACTGGTGCCTCACTATTCCTCTAAATGGCAAATAGGATATAGAGGCAGTGAAAAACTTGAAAACCTCACAACACACACACAAATCTCAAAATAATTATGAGGTTATGGGATTCATTCTTCCATGGAGGTAAAGGGAATTTAAAAGACTGTGACAGAAAACCTGATCAAATATTTTTTTCTTTTTCTTTGTCTCATTGAGCTCTGGTCATTCTTATAAGTTGGACAGGAGCCGCAACAAAACCTGAGTATGTAATCAAAAGCCAACAATTTTATAGGAATGATATTGATGTTTTTCCCAAGAGCACAACAAGGATTGTGGCTCTATTTTATTTGTACATAAAATGTACAGACTTTGCTGTCATGAGCTTACAAATGAATTTTTATTTCCTTTATTCCTATATACTGTCACACATATTTTTTGAACTGAGCCACTTTTTTTACAACCACAGAGAATGAATTAACCATGTAGATAGGCGTACTGAGAGTAAGGATACTGTTTAGCACAAACCTTAATCACTGGAACTGAACCCAAAATTAGTAGCTTGCTTTCTTGAATAACATTTACAAAAGAGTCATTCTTTCTCTGCATCACTACAAAATCTGCAGTCTACATGGTTTTTTAGCTCTTTGTAAGCCTTATGCATCCCTTCTAAGGGTTGTGGAGAGTAGAAATGCTTTGTCTGCAGTTTCTGAGCACCTGGCCTATCAAGTGAACTAAGGAAAGATTCATGAACTAAGAAAAGATTCATGACCTCTGCTCCACAGGAGAGGGCATTGCATAGCAATGTGATCAGCTAACGTCAGTCATGTCCTTCCCCAGATTTGGTCAGGTGAACAGATGCATCTCACATATAAAAAGTACAAATATAAAAAGACCCCAATACTTTTCTCTGAATTGATCAGAGCAATGTACTAAAACCAAACTTCTAACAATATGAAGAAAAATACTCAGACACCATGTACCATCAGATTAAATTTCCTGTACAACTTTCATTTCAGCTGACTGACATATGCTTTTTGATACAGACTGTAATTATATAACCATTTAATTTTATTTTTTCTTGAGAAAATTCTTACTATGGACAAAGAAAAGAGTAAAGAATAGCCAGCTAGCCAGCCAACTATTTTTTAATTTCATCATTCAGAACACTGCCCATATCTTATGTACAGGACACCATTTTAACTGAACATTGAAAAGTTATTAACTTCTGGGGCATTTCTGTGTTATACACATCACTATGGTATCAGAGTAACAGAAAAATAATTTTGCAGACACAACATCACTTATAGGAAGGATAATACAATTACACCTGCCTGAGATAAAAGGAGCTTAATACCAGAATATTCAAATGTTTATTAGCTCGGAGTGATCCCACTTGACACGCCTACAGTCCAAATTTTTGGTATATTCAGCATTTCATAAAATTTGAGCTCTTCAAAGAGCAGCTCTAGCAGACTTTCTCTGTGGCTCCCTTTTTTGTTCTGCTCTTTTTCCACTTCTGCTCCCTTTACTCCACTTTTAACACTGTCAGCATCTCTCTGTTTCTTGGCCTCTCTCATTTGAGTTTGTCCTTTTCTCCTTCCCACCCACACTTTGTAGTTTACTTACTAGTAAGAAGATGATGAACTTGCTATCAGAATGACTTTTGGCTAGAGAAGAAAGCATCAGTGAAGTTTTGCTGAGCTCCATGACAGCTGCTTAACCTATGCCTATCACAGAGGCTGCAGTCTGGCCTCGAGGGTGAGCAAATCCTGTTTTAGTGCTGGACAGCACATGGCCTTGGGCAGCACCTGAGCCCCACTGGTAGAAAGTGGCCCTTTCACAACCCTTACCCTTTTCAGGTCAAAGTACTGAAAATTGTGTGGGGTCTGTTACAACACATCGAATGGTGTATCCAGAGTGCAGCTGAGCTCACTGGGGCATGACCTCAGTGAGGTTTGGAAAATATAACTTCCTGCACTAATGTTCCAAGACTGAGCATGGTCAACTGGACCTGAACTGTGCACACTACCACATTCCCCAGTGAGAGTGGTTCTGGATGACTTTGACCCTGCAGCAGTGTCTAGGCACAATCTCAGAGATCATTGGCTGGTGTGAATCAAAATCATGCCAGAGAGCATGAAAAGTAATGGATGAAAACAGAAGGAAAGAGCTAGATCCACTAACTGTTTTATTTTTTTAATTTTTTTTTTACGGTATAGGTGTACTTTTACAGTTTGATCAGAACACACTAGGGGAGAAAAAGCACAGAAAAGAAGAAAATTATCTGAAAGTTTCATGTATCTGTATTCTCTTTGCTTTACCAGAAAAAAAAAGTAACTGACACTTTTCTGTCCACATAACACCACTTCAATGTATCAAATTCATTCATCAGTCATTTGAAATTTTTATTAGTTGCTTATGAGATTTTCTTAGCAAGAACATAAAAATGTTATAGGAAGTAACTGAATTGTTTCTATTTGAATACTAAATAAAGCAAACAAAAAAAAGGTAGCCCAAAAGCTCTGATCAATTTGACAAAGGACTTGTAGTAGAAAATGCCAGGAAGCCACATTTTTCCATGAAATTATAAACTTTAATTTACAGTAGATTATGCTTAAGCCTGGTTTTTGCATGATTTACAATTTTGTATAAATCAGAGTAATGACAAGTAATGTCTGTCTTGAATTGGTAAAAATAATTAACTTTTTCTTAGGGTATTGTTTCTGATTTGATGGTATTAAGAAAGATTTGCATATTTTATGCATAAAAATAAAATTTTGATTTGTTATTAGTAACAAGCAATATGTGGACCATAAATTAATTACTTCAGATAAGGGCTAAGAAAGTAAAACAAAAAAAATATTTTTGTATTTAACTGAAAATACAGCCAGCTACCAACACCTTTCACTTTATGTCTAGTCTAGTAGGTCATTATTTCCTTTGATGTGTATTTCAAACTTAAAAGTATAGGTCGGTTGACTAATAAGTCAAAGTGAGGAGATTCTGCAAAGAAAATATTGGGTCCTCAGAGGACTGTTTAAGAAAAAAAATAAAGGAGGTACTCTCCTGGAACTAGAATGTAATGTAACAACTTATCAGAATGGTAAAGGCAGACAATGCATTGATTTACTGCTTTGATTTTTAAAAGAATGTAGGGTTTTGGGTTTTTTTTAGATATGCTAGACGTAAAAATAAAACAAAACAATTTTATAAGGTAGTGGAGACAACTATGACAAAGGAAGATATTCAAAGTCATAGGCAGTCAAATCAAGCAAGAGTCTTTAGCTCCTAATGTAGTCTAGTGAGTAACCTGTTTATTCATTAATGAAGCAATTGCAAATGTTGACTCAGGTTTATTCTCTTGTCATGCTTTGCTGGGAGAAAAGGGCTGAGAGAAAACACTAAAATAGAGCTGTTTAAAGCTGTGTCTACAAACTCTGCATGGTTTTGGCTGTGTTCCAGATACAGTCCAGAAATCTCAGAGTGGTTCCTTTCTTTTTCTTCTTTTTATTTTTTTTTCTTTATTTTCACCCTTCTCCTTCCTTTTTCCCTTTGACCGTTTCTTCCTGTCACCATTTTTATCTTTTTTCCCTTTTTCCTCCCATTTTAATTTTTTCTTTTCTTTTTCTTCATTTCCACCTTTCTTTTTTTTTACTTCTTTTTTTTCTTCTCTTCCTTATTATTACCCTTCTGTTCCTTTCCTTTTTGTTTCCCTTCCTTTCCCTTTCCTTCCCCTCCCTGCTTTGCCTTGCCCTGCCCTAGCCTTACATATCTTCCTTTTCTCCTGCCTCTTGCTATCATTCTGTGGGTTCCCAGGAGAACAGATGCTCAAATGCAGATGGAATACATTTTCATTATGCACCCAGTTCCTGAAAACATCACACTTAACCCACACTGACACTGAGGAACAATCCTCATAGGCTATAGGTTTACCACCTTTTACAGATTAAACATCAGTCACAGTGGACAAATTCTAAATGAGAAAAGTTTTTATGAAGTTGAATTCAATTTTGATGGTATTTAGAGTCACAAAATTAGGACATTAATGAAAATTTAGATTGACCAATATATTCATTAATTACTTATTTCTCTAAACTTTATGAACATTTAGGAAATCTAACAACTACAGCTAGTAACTATGGATTATTTTTCACCTTCCAGTTTTTCTAATATATATCACTGTTTGAAGAGTGGGCAAATTGAAATGTTTTTAGTGGTGCTGGATAAGCAGAGATTATTTGAAACAGACACGTATGGATGAAATTACATCATTGTAGTACTGACTTTGTAAATGTAGATTTCATGGATTTCATTTAGGAATTAAAGATCCTTAAAATTTGATATTTGAAAATTGTAATTAATTTTATACTTTTTCTAAACTACCTAATTCTTGCTGAAATTTCATCAATGTTTGAAGGCAGATACAGGGCATGTCTGAAATTCTCATAATTATTTGAGTACTCTGAAATTAACTACATAGCCCTGTTTTCAATGAGTCAGGCAGCATTTAACCTTTCTAAATCAATTTCTACATAGAGAAAGGATATCCACTGGAAAAAGTAAATCTTCATAACGTATGCAGAGAAGAAAATTGACATAAAAGGCTGACAGAAGCAGAATCATTCTCTTTGGAAGACTGGAAATGTAAATAAAGGCATCATTCTTCTCAACATAAATTGTTCTTATGAAATATGAATGTTAACAATACTACACAGTGGAACATACCATGAATATCAGTACACATTCTTCAGATGATTTTCAACGGTCTTTAAAATCAAATGGATGTCTTAATATCCACACACCATCACATGCTACAGCTGTATTTATGCTCTTTGCTGCATAGTATAATAAATATAAATTATAAGACAAAGAAAATAAAATAATAATAACAACAACATAATAAAACCAAAACCACCAAAACTGGGTGTACATTACACATGACTTCAGTAGCTGTGCTAATAAGACCATTTTTAAGATATTTTCATTGATTTAATAAGATTTTCTTTCTCTTTTAGGGTGGCAAAGTTTACAAAGTGCTTTGGAGATATGTCTAAATGCCACTGGTGGTGGATTTTAGTAATAGTTCTTAAACACAAAGGGATTTATGTATAAGGGATATATGTAGAGGGACTGAGTGTTTCCTGAATGCGTATATTTGTGTTTTAATTTATTAATATCATCCCTTTTTATAACAATCCCTATGAACAGATATACTAATAATGCTGATTATTTTAAAGCTATGTTGGTAGAAAAAAAAGAAGGCTTCTCATTACCACATTTTCAGGACTATGTAAAATAATATTAAATAGAAAATAAGGAGTTTAAAAATATTAGCTATTGTAAGGAAAGAGTTTCAAAGAGTTATTGCATTGCCAGCATGTTGAGAGAGGTGATCCTGCCACTCTACTCAGCCCTGGTGAGACCTCATCTGGAATATTGTTCTGGGCTTCTCACTACAAGAAAGACATTCCATTCTCCTGGAATGGGTACAGGAGAGTGTAACAAAGGTGATTAATTGATTGGAGCCTCTCTTTTACAAACAATAGGACAAGAAGCAACAGGCAGAAACTCATGCACAGGCAGTTCCATTTGAATATGAGGCAGAACTTTACTGTGTGAGTGATCATGTAGTGGAAGAGATTGCCCAGAGAGGTTGTGGTATCTCCCTCACCGGAGAGATTCAAGAACTGTCTGGGCACAATCCTGTGCCCTGTGCTCTTAGGATGACCCTAGGGAGGTTGGGCCAGATGACCCAATGTGATCCCTTTCAACCTGACCTAGCCTATGATTCTGTTATATGCTTAAATATAAAATAATAATAATAAATTAAAAAAAAAAAAAAGATAATTTTGATTTCTGGCTAGACTCAGCCTATTTCAATTTATTTGGCATGTTTGTCTTTTGACATACTTATGTATTTCTCATAATTTAAACTTCTTAATATCAGGATTATTGTTATGTATATTTACATTCCACGAGAATTTATAGATAATTTTAATTTCCGTGAAATCAGATTTTTAAAGAGATAAGAGTCCAATTTTGACTTCAGAAGCATCATTTTCTTTGTTAATTCCCACAACAGCCATTGTTCCAACAGATTTCATGTCAACCTGAAAGCCTAATTTTATTCTAGTAAGACTGAAAAACAACACTTCAGAGATTTATGTGTCTTATTTCTGATACACTTAATTTCTATTTGGATGAGAGGCTTACTGGCCTGGATTAAAAAGGAAATTTGTAATCTAAGAAACAACTAATAATATTAGGAAATGGGAGGTAGAAGAGATGGGAAGGGTTTCTGGGCCAAAGCATACTCTTTATATTCTTCCATTATATTTCACTGATTCTGCCAGTGTGGTTGTTGATTTGCTTGTTTCCCTTAGTCACTGAATAAATTGTACAGCATTAAACACATAAAAATCCATGACAAATTTTTAGAAAGTTTTTTTTTTTTTAATTCTAAGCATGTTTTATTGAAACAATTGGAACTTATTCTGTCTAATTAAACTATTTTGTGTTTTGTTCCCCCTTTTCCTGAGCAATTAATATATTATATAAATTACATTTTCTTTTTGACCATTCTTCAAAGTTTATATTAATATGTTCTGATCTCTCCATATTAAATTTGTCACAAGATCTCTTTTTTTTCTCCATTTTTGCATATCTTCTTGGAAATCAATTTTTTTCCCCATCTCATTTTGTATAATATGTGTTGCAGAGCCCTGTAAGTCTTCTGATAGGTTGGTTCATTTTACCTTTATGGGAATAAAAAGCCCACATAGGTTTGACAGTAATTCAGGTACAGCCTTGCAGAATTAAATTAAATTGCAAACCATTTTTTCTCAACAAAAAATTGTATTGTATATACTGGAAAATTTCAACTGGCTACCCAAAGCCTTTGAAGCTAGCCAAAGTCCAATTCTTTTTTTTTTTTTTTTCCTTCTGAGAGACTTATCTTAAAAGTGGGATCAGCTGCTGAAAATAACGGAGTAATAAACCCACCATTTTCACTTTTATGGTGTTTGTATCACTTGGTTTATATCCTTATTATTAGAAAATACGAGATGAACAGGTTAAAAAGTGTGGTGGTCTGTTCTGGAAAAACAGTGGGGGCCCAAATAGAAGGAGTGAGAACCATAAAGGCCGATTTTAAGTTCCTGTTAGCAATTTCCTCTTGACTTAAGAGGAGGTTCACACTGACACAGAAGCACACTCTGCACTGTATGCTGAAAGCCTTAGAAGGCATAATTGTTAATGTATTTTATGGCAAGAGAATTGTAAGAGTTATGTATACCCATTTCACAGAACAGGCAAGGACAGCTGCCCACTCATAATTATGTAACACAGTTCTGTGTCAAGCACTTAAGAATGGTAAATGAAAACAAACAGAAAAGTATTTTTAACATATAACTGATATTTTTAATAAAAATTCATTTTAATTGCTTGTGATTGTCTATAAGAGGTAAAATAGAATCATAATGAGCTGTTTGGTTAAGCCTGGGGAGGAAATTTGTCCTCATTTGATCTTGCACATAGACGGAATACATTACTCTGAAAAAAAGGCATCACACAGCTTGCGTATTTTGTAACCTGACTTCCTATTTTAGTTCTCAATAGCTAAGAGAGTATTATTCTGTTAGCAAAAAGCACATTGTGTCCATAGTAAAACCTAAGGAAACAGCAATTTTCTAATAGTAGGGAAAACGAAACAATCTTTAAAAAAGTTATTCAATATTCCATAAACTCAAGAACATTTTCTCATCTTTATGCAAATTGTATGGTATCTATGATTCAGCAAGTGATCTCCTTTGTTACTAAAGCTATGGGTCAATTATGCCTAAGCAACTCTGATTGCAAGACCATAAGAAAAGTTTTGGCAACTTGGCTGTAGGCATTTTTATGTAAAATTACTATTCCTGATCTAAAGTCTTAATAAATTAAGATGGAAAATAATAATAAAAGGGAAGATCTGTGGCTCATCAAAAACTTGTTTTTTTTTTTTTTTTTTGCTACTGAAAAAGGGCATTTCACCAAACTGAAGAGAGAAATTTGTTCAAAGTGTGAGCAGAACTTAATTTGAAGGACACCTTTTTTTCTTCTTTTTAGTTTTTTCCTTTTTCATTTTCATTTTGCCAAAGGCTGCTGTCATCACTAATAGAATTATTTCTAAATCATTTGATCTGTAACGTTGCACCAGACAGGTCATTTCTATTTCCAGGCTCTTACTTCGTATTTCGGAATATTTGGCATGGTTAATCAGAGTGATTGATTGATACATGGTAGAGGAAGGTAGCTGAAAATAATGCCAGAGTGCTAGTATTTTCTTGAGATGACTTATATCCAGTCTCTTAGCACACACTTTATAGACACAAGATCAATATTTTGTTAGCAATGACTAATAATTCATGATGATGTAATACACGCTGAGAGGAAGCCATTTCCTGATATCCAATAGCTGGGTATAAATACAGCAGCCCTCTGCAGACAACTATTGCTCTTCAATAGCATTAAGAACACATTCCAGAAAACAAAAAAAGGAAAAAAAACCCAAACATATTTTAATATTTAGATAAAGTAATAATTTAATTGAAATTCAGGTTTATTATGTTCTGCTTGAAAACCTTTTTACCCACCATTTTGAAAATAATGATTCAGTAATGAGAGAGAATTAAGCAATGCTTCATTTACAAAGTTCTATTAAGTTTATAGTAAGAAATATGTAGTAATGAAAGTTCTATGACTAGATTTAACCAGATTTTTTTCTTCAATAGAAGAATCTTTCATGAAAGTCAAAGAAGAAGTATCACATTCGCTGCGTGGGTGTTCACCATGTGGAACTCTGATGCTTACTAGACAGAATTCCAAATGAGAGAAATCTCCAAGGTTTCTGCTGGCATGTTTATATACCTACAGTGCTTTCCCTTTTTGGCTCAGGTTGATGGCTTTAAGGCACTGTTTTCTCTGGAGTGTCTTTTTTTTTTTTTTCAGTCTTTTTATAAGTTTCTAGCATAAAGCATAAAGAATCTCTTCCTTAAGACTTATGATTTAGTTACCTGAAAATATTTTGCTTCTTATAAAATAGATCATATGACAAATCTACATGTATTTCCCTGTCTTCTACAGCTTTTGTTACTCTCATTTTTGATACAGTAATCTTCTCCCTATCTCATTCTACAGCTATTACCTTATAAAGTGAAAAATTAGAGAGCAATACTCCAGAACAGCGAATGGAAAAAAAATCAGAAGCATGGTTAAATTCATGTAAGCTTACTACTTAAATATTGTGAGTGTGACTCCAGTAATCCTACTTCATATGATCACAAAATAGATATCTGGAAATGAGAGCCAAAGTAGGCTAACTTGAAAAGAAAAGAAAA
>VXAC01001816.1:0-15288 GCA_013399225.1 Rhipidura dahli
CCGTTCCCATTCCCAGTTATCACCTGCAATCCCTCACTGCGGCCGTTCCCGTTCCCATTCCCAGTTATCACCCGCAATCCCTCACTGCGGCCGTTCCCGTTGCCATTCCCGCCCTCAGTGCGGCCGTTCCCGTTCCCATTCCCAGTTATCACGCTGTGCTGCATATTTAAGTGCCGCATCCCGCGCACGCGGAAGGAGATCGAGGCGCGCTACGCGCAGCGCCAGGCGGCCAAAAGCTACGCGGATCAGCTGGAATCGGTGCCGCCCCTCGGCCAGCTCACCCACATTCCCGGAGGTAATTCCCGCTTTTTTTTAGTCCTTCGGGAATGACGGGTCGTCCTCCGCGGATGGGGCTCCGGGCAGAGCGAGGGGGGTGTTGGGATGAGATCTGTGGGATGAGATCGTTGGAATGAGATCCGTGGGATGAGATCAATGGGATGAGATCTGTGGGATGAGATCCGTTGGGATGAGATCCATTGGGATGAGAGGGGATTTTGGGAGGGTGTTGGGATGAGATCCATGGGATAAGATCCTTTGGGATGAGATCCATGGGATGAGATCCATGGGATGAGATCCCTGGGATGAGATCCATTGGGATGAGATCCGTGGGATGAGATCCATGGGATGAGATCCATGGGATGAGATCCGTTGGGATGAGATCCATGGGATGAGAGGGGATTTTGGCCGTCGGTTCAAATGGGAATCGTTCCTTTATTCCCGAATTAAAGTTGGAAAAGCCCCTCTCTTTATGGAATTTCTCAAATCCTTTTTTCCATCGAATCCCGCTCAGAAATGCCGCAGAATTCCGCGTCTCCTGGTTTGTTTGAGCCCTTCCCAGGGATGGCAATTCCGGCGTTTCCCTGAGCAGCCCATCCCGATCCTTAATCGCTCTTCCGATTGGGAATTCTTTTATCTTTCCCTGATATCCAATCTGAACCTTTCCCGGGAAAACCTGAGGCCGTATCCCACATTCCCATCGTTTTCCAACCTTCACCCTCCTGTCAGGGAATTGTGGAGAGGAAATTCCAAAGTGAAAATTCCCAGAGGATTCATTGAAGGGCCGACTCTCGGGATGGGCGATTCCAAGGACGGAAAGCGGTGCTTGGGAATTCCGCATTCCCGGTTTTTTCCCACCGGAATGGCCGGGAATATCCGTGTCCGACACTCGGCTGCTCTCACTCTCCTTTCCCGATTCCGTAGGCTCTTCCGAAAATCTCCTCCCTGGCCACGTCCAGCCCCGACCTCTCCATTCCCTGCCTGTCCTGAAGGAAGAGGATGAGCTGCTTTTCCAAGGAAATTAGGGATTCATTCCCGGCTGCCTGTGGCTTCTCTTTCCCAAGGGATTTTCTGCTTCTCCATTCCTGGATTTTTCCCTTTTTTTTTTCCTTTTTACGGCTTTTTTTTCCCACCTCTTTCCTGTGTCTCTCCGAGCTGCGATTCCGTAAAAACGGCGCTTCCTTAATTCCGGATGCGCTGCTTCGATCCGTGGGGGAAGAGGCCGATCCCAACGCTGCAGGAATTTAGGAATTCCTCGGAGAAATGTAATCCCGTGCAAGTGGGAATTGCACGACGGGAATTGGCACAAATCCCGGGATTCCCGGGGTTTCCGGCCCTAAACTGGGAATTCCCAGACCTCCCTCTGGAGCTGAGCCGGAATTCCATGAATAAATCCTTCTCCTTCCACTTCATCCTTGTCCTTCCATCCTTCATTTCCGGCTACTTGAAATTCCAAGGTCATCCAAAGGTTTGGATAATCCAATCCCAACTCTCGGAGCGATTCCAGGTGGGAAACGCCCACATTCCGGCGGGAAATCAAAGGATTCCTTGGTTTGCTTCCCAAAAAATCCCAAATTCTGACTCTGGGAACAGGGAATGCATTGCTGTGATCTGGGAATCCAATTCTGGGATCTGGGAATCCATTTCTGGGAATAGGGAGTGCATTCCCAGGATCAGCGAATCCATTTCTGGGATCAGGGAATCCATCCCTGGGATCTGGGGATCCATTTCTGGGATCAGGGAATGCCTGGGATCAGGGAGTGCATCCCCAGGATCAGTGAATCCATTCCTGGGATCTGGGGATCCATTTCTGGGATCAGGGAATCCATTCCCTGGATCAGTAGATCCCAGAGAATTCGAAGGATCACGGCTGCGGATACCAGAATTCCCAATCCATTCATTGGCTGTTGGATCCTTCCTCATCCTTCCGGAAAAGCCGATAAATTAGGGATGAGAATATCCCAAAAAAAAGACAGGGAAGGGAATTTGGTTTCAGCCCGGAATAAATTTGGATCTCCTGGAAAAATCCTTCCCCTCCCACGGCTATCCGTGGGCTCCGTGCCGAGGCGGGATATCGGCATGGATTCCATCGTTCCATTGGGAATAGTTACGATGGGAATTTGGGAATAAATTCCCACGGTTTATCCGTGAGGAATCGGTTTATTTGGAAGCAGCTTCACCCTGAGGAATATCCCGAATTCCTTTGATCCCGGTTGGATCCCCCGCAGGGAATTCCACAATTCCCGTGCTGGGGTTCCGTGGTGGTTCAGCGAAGGCTGTTCCTGGCAATTCCCGATCCTCTGGGATTCGGAAAATCCTCAAATCCGCTCAAATTTCCTGGGAAGAATTGATGTTGGGATGGGAATCATCTCTTCCCAAGACTGTTATCCGTATTTCCAGGCGGGAATGAGCTGCCATGGATTTTCCAGGCTTTATCCCTTTTTTCCATGGAGGAAAATCCAAAGATTCCGATTTTTATTCCATGGGAGGGGGAGGTGCTGGAGTGGAAAAGGAAAATTGGGATTTAAAAATTCCTGGGAATCTCCACGCTGGGAATTCCAAAGGAGCTGGCAAAGCTTTATGGGACCAAATTCCTGGATTTTCCCTGGGGAGATCCATCCTGATCCCAAAAATTCTTCCCTATGTGATTCCAGCATTCCAATGGGAATCGTGAGAGCCACAGGGATTTATCTCCAAGCTGGAATTTTTGGCGGGATACCTGGAGCTGAAAAAATTCCAGGTTTTCCCTCGGGAAATGCCCTCCCGATCCCCAAGAACAATCTTCCCAATGGGATTTAAGCCTTCCAAAGGGAATTGTGGACCATTCCCATTTGGGAATGGTCTCCATGCCGGAAATTCTTTCCGGACTCCTGGAAAGCTCCCTGGATTTTCCCTCTGGAAATGCCATCCCGATCCCAAATAAATCTTCCCAATGGGATTTAGGCATTCCGATGGGAATTGTGGGAACTTTTAGGATCCATCTCCATGCTGGAATTTTTTCTTGGAGCTGACAAAATCCTGGATCCTGGAAAAATTCCAACCCGGAAATGCTCCCAGTTCTCGGAGTTGCTTTTCCCTTTCCTTTCAGGGAATATTCCAATTCCCTAAAAGCTTTCTGTGGAATTCTTGGAATATCCCAAAGGCCAAATCCTTCTGGGATTAAATCCATGGAATCTGGGGGCTCAGGGATTAAAATGGGATTTAATGGGATCCTTTCCTGCTCCGTTCCCAGTTTTTGGGAGAGGAAAAAGTGGGAATTGCCTGGAGATGTCCCGGCTGGATCCGAGGCCTCGGAGAACTCCAGGAATTCCACACGGAGGCTGCTCCAGCTGATTTTTTGGGAAATCCACCTCCTTCCCACCGTGTTTTTCCAGGGAGCAGGGTTGGGATTTTTCAACTCTTCCCTCTCTTTTTTTTTTTGGGGAATGGGATGTCAGGAATTCCCCTGGGATTTTAAGGAATGTTCCGTCTCGTTCTATTCCCGTTTTTATGGAGAAATGAAAGGCCATTCCCAAAGGAAAAGGTTGGAATGTAAAAAAATTCCAAGTTTCCTGGAATTGTGGAGTCGTGGAATGGGTCGGGTGGGAAGGGACCTTACGGATCATCCCATTCCATGGACAGGGATCTCCCACTATCCCAGGCCTCGGACATTTCCAGGGATCCAGGAAATTCCCTGAGAATTCCAACCCAGCTGGGAATTCCTTCCCGATATCCCATTCATCCTGATTTTCCTCCTGTTCTAAGCCATTCCCTGTTTTCCTGGCGCTCCAGGCCTCTTCCGAAATCCCTCTCCTTTCCCAGAGAAGGCAAAAAAGCTGGAAAAGTTCCTCCTTTTTCCCTGGATTTTGGGGAATTTGATTCCCTCTGGAGCGAAGGGAAACCTTTCCATGAGCAGCACATGGAATGGGATCCGTGTGGGAATGTCCAGCTCTGCTCGGGATGAGAGCTCGGGGCATCAATCCCGGATTTTGGGAGCCCTTGGGACAAACGGAATCGCTTCCGGTGGGAGAAAAATCTGGAAAAGGAGGAAAAGTTTGGTGCGCTACGGAATTTCCTTCTCAGTGACTGGATTGGAAGGGAATTTAGGGATCATCCCATTCCATATCCCAGCGTGCTCCAACCCGGCCTTGGGCACTTCCAAGGATCCAGGGGAATCCAGAGTTTCTTTGGGAATCTGTGCCAGGGCTTTCCCACCTTTCCAATGAAGATTATCCCAAAATCCTCTCCAAAAAAAAAATTTCCTTAGGATCAAAAAACCGGATGGGAAAATCCCCAGAGGGAATATTTTCCCTCAATCCCAGATTTCCAGCAGGGAGCAGGAATTTTGGGCCATTCCTGGGTAATTCCCATCCGCCTTAATCCCTTTTCCCGTTTTTTTTTCCTTATCCTCGGAAACAGCTCAGGTGGCGGAGGAGAAAAAAGAGGAAGAAATTCCCACGGTGTCGGGAAAAGTGGACAAAGCTCCGGGAAAAAAGGACGGATCCAAAGATTCCAAGAAGAAGGACGGGGAGAAGGAAGGGAAGGAAGGGAAGGAAGGGAAGGAAGGAGCCAAGAAAAAAGACGGAGAAAAGGGGGAAAAAGGCGGAAAAGAGGGAAAAGGAGGGAAAGGAGAAAAGGAGGAGAAGGGAAAGGATGGAGGAGACAGGAAACAGGGAGCTGGGAAGAAGGGGGAAAAAGAAGGAGAAGCTGGAAAAGCCGGAAGCGCCAAAACCAACGGAAAAGCCGGCGGGAATTCCAAAGCTCCGGCAAAAAAGAAGTGACTTCCCTGAAGGGAATTTTTTGGGAATGCTCCGGCCAATCGCAGCGGGAGGAGCGCTCGGAGCGGGATGTGCTTTTCCAGATATTCCGTGGAATGGCCGTTGGATGCCTGGATTTATTCCCATGCAGAAATGGAGGCACCGGGATTCAGCTTTCCAAAGGAAAACTGGGATGTTTGGTGGGATAACAAAAGTATCCGGTGGGAATGGGATACCGGGAGCTGGGATGGGAATGAGGGCTTTGGATAAATGTGGGAATGCAGAGGGATGAGGATCCAAAGTAACAGGAAAACGGGATTCATCCCAAATTTCTTCTTCCCAAGGACCTGGAAAAGTTGGATGAAGATTTCCTGGCACTTAGGCAATTCCTCTCTGGGAATTTCCGGGATTATAGGGATTCGGGATTTTAGGGATTCGGGATTTTAGGCATTATAGAAATCCTGGGAAAATCCCGAGGGGGGGAATTCTCCAAGGCCCGGCTCCGGTGGATTCCAAGAGATCGAAGTTTTCCCTCTTTTTTCTGGTGCCTCTTTCCCAGAATTGCTGCAGGAAATTCCAACTTTTCCAGGAGATTTATCCACATTCTCCCTATTTTTTCCTGAGGAAAGGCGGTTTGGAGACCCGGAATTTCGCTCCGCTTCCGTGGGGCTGTGATTCCCTCCCTTCCCGGCGATTCCTGCGGAGCGGCTTTATCGGGAGCGGAGTTTTTCCCGGATGTTCTGGAAATATTCCAGGAATTTATTCCTTAAAAATTCCAGTCGGGGGAATTGAATTCCAAAGATTTTGGGGATAGAGTGGAAAATCTTGGGATGATTAAAACTCCGGAATTGTCTGCTCCGTAGGGGGAATTCCCTCCGATCCTTTATCCCCGGGAATGGGATTTATTGGCGATTCCAGGGATTTTATTCCAGCTGCTTTTGCTCCTGGTTTTCCCATTTTTCCCACTTTTCCTTTCCCTTCTCTCCCACCCAAATTATCCCGGTGGGAAACGAGCCCGGGAAAACGAAGGGAATTTTCCGTCCCAATGACATCGCTCAGCTCCAAAAAATCCCAGAATTCCCGAAAAGCTGGAAGACTTAAGGAGAGAGGTTGGGAATGGTGTCCAGAACCCCGGGAATGTTTGGGAAGAGCACGATCCGGGGAAATCAGGGTTGGGAATTCCACCCTTGGATACAGAGGAGCCCTAAAATTCCGCCCTTGGAATGGCCCCGATGGGATAAGCGGGAATGCGGACACAGACATCGGATTTCATTGGGAATTCCAATCCCAATCCCAATTTTTCCAGGCCCCACTTCATCGGGGATCGCAACAATCAAAGATTTTCCCTTTGGATTCGGGCCTTGCTCCCTGGGATCTGCCAGATCCGTGGGAATTTTGGGAAGGGATATTCCTGCCTTACGGACTCGAGGATGGAATCCAGCCGGGATTTGGGCAGGAAAACCGGAATTCCGCATCCTGCAGCCGGAATCTTGACGGAGAGCTGCCGATCCCACTGGGAATTGGGGATGTTGGCTCCGTTGGGAGAGGGAAGAGCAGCGGATTTGTTCCCAATCCAAAGGTTTCCGGGAGGAAAATCCGCTCCTTTTCTTTGCCGTGGAATTCCGCCTCCCTCATCCATCCTCCATCCCGATCCCATTAAAAACAATCCCAATCCCAAAGAAACAATCCATCGGGATTGGGGGAGCCTTTGAAATCCACCTTGATCCCATTTTTTCCAAGTAAACATCCCAAATCCCACGGAGCAGATCCCAGGGATTTCTGGGAATGTTTTCCCAATTCAATAAAAAGAAGGAAAGTTCCGTTTAAAAATAATCCCTTTATCCTTCGGGAATAAAGTGTGGATCAGGTTGGATTGGGAATGGTCAGGGTGGGGATGGAATGCTGGGAATGCATCCCTGGGATCATGGAATGCATTCCTGGGATCAGGGAATCCATTCCCAGGATCAGGGAATCCATTCCTGGGGTCTGGGAACACATTCTGGGGATCTGGGAATCCAATCCTGGGATCTGGGAACCCATTCCCGGGATCAGGGAATCCGTTCCTGGAGATTCCAGGGAACACCCCGCCCCAATATTTTATCCCAGTTCCTGAAGTGGGAACAGAGGGAATCAATTCCCGGCCCTAATCCGGTGTTTTCCCGGCTCCAGTGGGATCTGGAAGCCAGGAAGTGTCCAAAAGGTGGAAAATTCCATCCCGGAGCAATCCCAGCACTTCCAGAGCTGCTTTTCCGCCAGCAGATGGAGAAATTGCCTTGGAAAATCCACAGCAGAAGGAATTTTTTACGGAAAATCGGATTCATTCCCACGGATTTTGGTGGGAATGGAATTCCCAAGGCCAAAAGTGGGATTTGATTCCCAGATATCCCGGGAATCACGTCAGGATCTCCCCTTTCCTTGGATCGAGGTGAGGCTGTTCCATGGAAAGGGTGGAGGAGGAGAATTCCGGGATCTCCGAGTATTCCATGAATTCCAGCTGGAGAGGATTTTCCCTGGGCCATCAGACGCAGATTTTATGGAATTTGGGCTGGGAATTGCAGCTGGATTTGGGAAAACTTCCGGCTGGAGCCGTTCCCAGTGTTGGTTTTTCCAGATCTTCTCCCGGGATTGTTTTTCCATGGATAACAGAGGGAAAAGTTGAGATTAATTTGGAACCAATGGAAGAGATTCCAGAAAATCCTTCTTGTTTTGGGAAAATCGGCCGGAAAAGTTGTTCCCAAGGGATTTCTGGGAGGTGAGAAACTGGAGATTGGAATTCTCTTCCCACTTTCTTTGGGAAAGGATCCCTGTGGAAAAGCTGCCTGTGGAATTTTCCTCGTGGATTTTTTAGGATTCTGGAAAAGCCGGGAAAACTCACCAGGAGACACCAAAGTGCATCCATGGCTGGGAAATCCCGGGATTTCTCCAATTCCTCTGCAGGAATTCCGGCTGTTCCAGAGGCTCTCAAGGAAAAACCTGGAATTTTTTTCTCCCTCTCTTCTTTCCAAGCGGAATTCCANGGGCAGTATTTTCCTGAATCCCTGGAAATGCTCCTGGAGCCAAATTCCAAGGATCCCTGAGGTGCCTTCATGGGACAGGGGGATAAGGGGAGGGGTCTCCATTATCCCAGATTTATCCCGGCATTTCCAATGGCATTTCCCATGGCATTTCCCATGGCATTCCACTCCTTTCCACATGGGGATTTTATCATCCCAAACTTTTCCAACGGGACAAAATCCTGCGGATCGGGAAAAGCCGAGGGGATAAAGCGGAATGTCCCGAGCCAGGCAAGAGCCGCATTCCCTTCCGAGGATTCTCCGGGAATTTGATCCCAAATAACAGCGGGAAGACCTCCCTGAACTTCCCGATCTTCCTTTCCCATAAAACTGCGTTCCGGGAAACCGGGATTTTCCAGGGAGATCACGGACACAATGGGAATTCCCGGATTTGAGGCCCAATTCCGAATGCGCTTGGGAGGAAGCCGGGAGGTGCCGGAGGAGCTTGGGAAGGGGATTCGGGAAACAAGGGGTGAAAAACTGGGAATCTGCTTTTTATGGAATGGTTTGGGATGGGAAGGGATCTTAAGGATCATCCCATTCCATGGGCAGGGACACTTCCCACTATCCCAGAGTGATCCAAGTCCATCCCAGCCTGGCCTTGGGCACTGCCAGGGATCCAGGGGCAGCCACAGCTGCTCTGGCAATTCCAGCCCAGCCCCTCCCCACCCTCCCAGGGAACAATTCCTTCCCAATCTCCCATCCATCCCTGCCCTCTGGCACTGGGAAGCCATTCCCTGTGTCCTGTCCCNAGCCGTTCCCAGTGTTGGTTTTTCCAGATCTTCTCCCGGGATTGTTTTTCCATGGATAACAGAGGGAAAAGTTGAGATTAATTTGGAACCAATGGAAGAGATTCCAGAAAATCCTTCTTGTTTTGGGAAAATCGGCCGGAAAAGTTGTTCCCAAGGGATTTCTGGGAGGTGAGAAACTGGAGATTGGAATTCTCTTCCCACTTTCTTTGGGAAAGGATCCCTGTGGAAAAGCTGCCTGTGGAATTTTCCTCGTGGATTTTTTAGGATTCTGGAAAAGCCGGGAAAACTCACCAGGAGACACCAAAGTGCATCCATGGCTGGGAAATCCCGGGATTTCTCCAATTCCTCTGCAGGAATTCTGGCTGTTCCAGAGGCTCTCAAGGAAAAACCTGGAATTTTTTTCTCCCTCTCTTCTTTCCAAGCGGAATTCCACTTGCAATTTCAGAACATGGCCCCAAACTTTGGAAATGTTTGGGATCTGCTCCCTTGGGAGACAGAGCCGAGAAAAATTTGGATCAGCTGCTTAAAATCCATGGAAAACCAACCCTGGGATTTGGGAGATTCCCACTTCCCCCAAGTGAGTGGAATTCCAGGAAGCAGAGCTGTTCCAACTTCGGGATTTTTCCCTTTCCAGCAGCCAAAACAAATTAAAGGAACAAATTCCCAGCATTTTCCCAGGTTGGAGACGGAGCCTCTGATCCGTAGGTCGGGTTGGGATTTGTATTCCTGACTTTTCCCAGAATTTGGGATTCACAGCCTTAAAAAAGGGAGGGAATTTTGGACAAATAAAAAGCTGGAAAATTCACTTTTCCCAATTTTTTTTTTTCCTTCTTTTTTGAGGGGTGGGGGATGGGGACNTTCCGAATGCGCTTGGGAGGAAGCCGGGAGGTGCCGGAGGAGCTTGGGAAGGGGATTCGGGAAACAAGGGGTGAAAAACTGGGAATCTGCTTTTTATGGAATGGTTTGGGATGGGAAGGGATCTTAAGGATCATCCCATTCCATGGGCAGGGACACTTCCCACTATCCCAGAGTGATCCAAGTCCATCCCAGCCTGGCCTTGGGCACTGCCAGGGTTCCAGGGGCAGCCACAGCTGCTCTGGCAATTCCAGCCCAGCCCCTCCCCACCCTCCCAGGGAACAATTCCTTCCCAATCTCCCATCCATCCCTGCCCTCTGGCACTGGGAAGCCATTCCCTGTGTCCTGTCCCTCCATCCCTTATCCCAAATCCCTCTCCAGCTCTCCTGGAGCCCTTTGGGGATCTGGAAGGGCTCGGAGCTCTCCCTGGATCCTTCCCTTCTCCAGGGGAACATTCCCAGCTCTCCCAGGCTGTCAGTATTCCCAGCATTCCCAGCTGGATCAGCCATTTATCCCAAAAATCCCTTTTGGAAACGGGAATTTGTCAGGAGCAGGTGCCAAACTCTCCGTTTGAAGCCCAGGATTCCGGCTTGGCTTTTCCCAATCCCGCTGGATAAGGAAGCAAAGGTGGAGTGGAGCAGGCGAACGGGAACATTCCCAAATCCGACGTTTTTAGGGATCGAAGCTCTGACACACCAGGGAATGGGAAATCCACGGATCTGGGTCAGGGTTCCAGGAGGAGCGGTGTGCAAAGTTCCCGATCCCGGTAATTCCTGGAGTTGGGAATGCTGGATTTCGAGGGTTTCGGAGGATTTTATCCCAAATCCGCTTCCCCGTTTTTAATCCCATTCCCAGTGGGAACAGGAATATTTCAAACTCAGGGCCCCGATATCCTCTGGAGCCGCTGCTTCCGACCTCATCCTTCCCTTTCCCAGAGCGCTTGGAGCTTCCCAAGAAAATTCCCATTCCCAGTTTTCCCGCAGAACAAAGAGGGCACAAAGAGGGTCCAAAAGTTGGGAGTCCCCTCAATCCCACCGGCATTCCATAGGGAATGAGGATTCCTGGGAGTTTTCATCCCACACAGCAAATCCAGGGGGAATTCCCAGCACTGGTGAGGATAATCCAGGAATTCCGGGAGCAGGAAAGACACGGAGTGTTCAGGGAAGGGAGCGGAGTTTGGGAAGGGGCTGGAGAATTCCTGAGGGAGCTGGGAATGGCCATCCCGGAGAAAAGGAGGCTCCGGAGGGATCCTCTGGCTCTGCACAATTCCCTGGCCTGAAATCCCAAATTTCCAGCCTCACCTCGCTCCAAACCTTTCCCACATTCCCTGAAACTCCCTCAGGAGGAATTTTGGCTTCTGGGAGGGAAAAAAAAATCCCTCCATGGAATCAAGGACTTGGAAAGGACCCGGATGATCCCAGGTTTGGGATGATTCCCACTCAAACCATCCAAGGATTCCCTGATTTTATTGTTCCATGACCTAAAAAATTCCAGGGAATTCCAAACACTGATCGGGGTTTGGAATTTTGGAATTTTGGCCGCCTGGAATGAGATCCATCCGATTTTTCCCGCACGGCTCCGGAAAAGCAGCGCGGTTGGAGTTAGGGAAGGGATCCTCTAGGAAAAGGAGCCTCTATTCCCAAAGTTTCCCTGGGGCTTGGAGTTCTCGTGGATTCCTTGGAAGCAAAACTCCTGAATTCCCGTCGGCTCCGCGGAGCCAAGGTTTTAATGGGAAAATCACCTCCCCGTCTCCCGGCTCTTCCAAAGGATCGGCCGCATTCCAGCAGCAGAAATTTTTGGGAACGACTTCCGAGGTCTCCATCCCATTCCCAATTTCTGTCCGTGGCAATTACGGAAAAGGACGAGCCCCTTTTCCTTTTGGGAATGGGTCTGGGAGCCGTCTGGGGCCCCGCCCTCCATCCCTGCACCTCCCCATCCCAAACAATTCCCATCGCAGCCAGGCCGGGATTTGTGCCCTTCCCGGCAGTTCCATCCCTGCCCCATCCCACAGGAAAAAAAAAAACGGGAATGACAGGATTCCTCTTTATTCCCATACACAGGGAGCATTGATTCCAGGCTCTGTTTTATGGGATGAGGAGGGGGGGAAAATGGGATGGGAATGGGATGGGGGGAGACCAGGAGGGAATTCCCTTCATCAAGTCGGGCTCTGTTCCGATGGAAATCAAAATTCCAGGTTTTTTTTCCCCCCCATCCCAGTCCTTTTATAGGAAGTCTCAATAAATTCCCATGGGATCTTTCAAACGGAATTTTCCGAGATCGTAATTCCCCCACGGAAGCGTCGGCCTCGGGATCCACCACAGCGGGAAGAGCCCGGAGCCAGGGAATGTTTGGAAGCCGGTAAAATTCTCCTCATTAACTTGGAATTCTCAATGCTTTCCCTATGGAGAAAAGTCCTCCGGGAGCTATTCCCGATCTCCGGAGCGGAGGGAAAAAAACGGATTCCTGAGCCTGGGATGGAGGGAGAGCAGCGCTTGGAATGAGGGAGGGATTTCCAGGAATTTCTGTCTCCAAGGATCCCTCCTTTGTCCTGGAGCTCCTTTGGTCCCCACGGAGACTTTTCCATGTGTGACGGGGTAGGAAGAGGCCTTGGAATGCTGGAATTGGGTTGGGAAGGGAGCATCCCGGTGGGATTCTGATCTGGGATACAGCAAGGAGGGAACGAACATGGAAAGGCTGGGAAGGGATGATCCCAGAAAGGGGAAGAGCCCGGGGAATGAGCAAGGTGGAATCCAGAGAAATGGGGATGGGGATAGGGATGGGGATAGGGATAGGTATAGGGATGGGGATGGGGATAGGGATAGGGATAGGGATAGGGATAGGGATAGGGATAGGGATAGGGATAGGGATAGGGATAGGGATAGGGATAGGGATGGGAATGGGAATGGGAATAGGGATCGGCTGTCCCAAAGCCTCCAGAATCCCACATCCCTTCAGGATCATCCCTTTCCTTATCCCTTCAGCCTGGAGAACAAATGGAGACCTCGGAGCACTTCCAGATCCGAAAGGGGCTCCAGGAGAGCTGGAGAGGGAATTGGGATAAGGGATGGAGGGACAGGACACAGGGAATGGCTTCCCAGTGCCAGGGGGCAGGGATGGATGGGAGATTGGGAAGGAATTCCTGGCTGGGCTGGAATTCCCAGAGAAGCTGTGGCTGCCCCTGGATCCCTGGCAGTGCCCAAGGCCAGGCTGGGATGGGGCTTGGAGCAGCCTGGGATCAGGAAAGGTGGGAATGGGATGAGCTTTAAGGCCCTTCCATCCCAAACCATTCCAGGATTCTGGGATTCAGCCCCTGAGCAGCAGCTTTTCCTAATCCTCCATCCCAATCCAAGCTGACTTATTTCCCTCCAAGCTTTTCCTCCGGGATGCTCCATTCCTTTCCCTTAATTATTTATTAATTATCAATTATTAATTATCAATTGTTAATTATTAATTGTTAATTATCAGTTGTTACTTATTAGTCATTAATTATTGATCCATCATTAAACGGGAATCCACGATTAATCCTCAGCTTCTCTGGGAATTCCATTGCAGCCCTTCCTTACCCTCCCATCAGGAATTCCTTCCCAAGATCCCATCCATCCCTGCTCCCCTTCAGCTTAAATCCCATCCTTTCCCGGGAGTCTGAAGCCGGGAATGCCCTAACTCCGGAATTCTCCCGGTTTTTTTCAATTCCAAGCCTGGAGGAATTTTTGGGAAGCCAAAACTTCCCAGACCCCAGACCGCCCCCTTTTATATCCCAAAATATTTCAGGCACAAAATTCCTCCTTTTTTCCCTCCCATGTCCCGATCCCAAGCAGCAGAAGGAAGTTCCCACTTCCTGCTCTTTCCATCCACATGGAAAACTCTCCCTCATTTCTCTGGGATCGGTTGTTCCAAGTTTGGGATCAGCTTTTCCTGGCGTTGGTCATTCCATGATTCCATCATTTATTAAAGGACAAGGACAATTCCCATCCTTCCCAAGCCTGTTATTCCATAGGCTCAACCTTTCCTTTCTTCCTCCTTCCAAAGAGGCTTTCCCAGGAAAAGGATTGAAAGGAAAACCGGGATTTGCAGCTACGGAAAAGGTTGGAGTGAACAAGGATGCTCCAGGGTGGCTTTTCCTTCCCAAAATCCCAAAAGGAGAGTTGGGAAATACGGATTCCCACATCCAGTTGGGAAATACGGATTCCCACATCCAGGAAGCTTTTAAAATCTGGGAAGTTGGGATTTCAGAGGGATAATTCCATGATTTCCCATTAGAGGGCGTCTCCACCCTTCCTGTGGATTATCCCGAGGTTGGAGCTCCGATTCCTTAAACCCTCAGCCCCTTCCCGCTCCTCTGGAAAAGATGGAATTTTTTCCCTGCCTCACTTTCCCTCGGAGCAGGGAATGTCCCGGACAGGGAGGGTTTTTTTGGGAAAAGCCGACATTTTGGGGGTTTCGTTGGATTTTTAACCCATTCCCGGGTTTTTTATGATCCGTTATCCAAAGCGCAGCCGGGACTCGATCCGGCAGGAGCTCCTCAAAGCTTGGGAAACCCATTCCAAGGAAAAGAGGGATTGAATCCATCCTTGTGCCAAAAACCAGGACTCAGGGGGAGCAGGGAAGTGGTTGCTGTTGGTTTGGGAATTTGGGGAATTTTTTTGGGGTTTTGTTTTGTTTTATTTTTTTATTCCTCGGCCGTTTTGTCCCCCAGGAATTCTGATGATTCCCAATGGATTTTTTTTTTTCTTTTCCCAGCCTCATCTCCCCCCTGCTCCTATTTTTGGGAATTCTCACTCATGCTGGGTCTGCAGCCCCCACTTGGGAAGGGACCAAGAGACTGAGAATTCCCAAGAAAACCAATTTTCCTCCAGGACTGATCCCATTCCCACCTTCCCAACCCCACGGTTGGATCAAACCTTTGTTTTCCTCAGAAATTCCCATTCCTGCTGACAGAAATTATGGAAAATCGGAGCCGGGATTTTTGCTGGTGGAGTCATTCCGTGGAAGAATTGGAAATGCTGGGAATATTGACAGGGCTGGGAGAGCTGGGAATGGTCACTTGGAAAAGGGAAGGATCCCGGGAAAACTGAGAGCTGGAGAAGGGCTGGGGACAAGGCAGGGAGGGACAGGACACAGGGAATGGCTTCCCACTGGGAAAGGGGGGGTTCGGATGGGATATTGGGAATTGGGAATTCCTGGCTGGGAGGGTGGGCAGGGGTTGGGCTGGAATTCCCAGAGCAGCTGTGGCTGCCCCTGGATCCCTGGAAGTGTCCGGGGACTTGGAGCACCCTGGAATAGTGGGAGGTGGGAATCCTGAAATTCCAGAATCTGGCTTGGAAGGGATCTGGAATTCCGGGATTGTGCACTTGTTTCACACAGCACAAAATGAATCCCGACGGAATCGGAGTGCTGGGACTTGGAGTATTCCCAAGGAACTCTGAGGGAAACCCCTTGGATCTCCCTCCCAATGGATCCCCAGCTCCTGCTGGATTCATCCCACTGTCCGACTTATTGAAAGGCTTCCCTTTCCCAAGGGAATAGCAGGGCAAGGAAAAGCAGAGGAATTAATAATGATAATGATAATGATAATGATAATGATAATAATAATAATAATGATAATGATAATGATAA
>VXAC01001816.1:15498-46278 GCA_013399225.1 Rhipidura dahli
ATATTATATTATATTATATTATATTATATTATATTATATTATATTTTAAAATGTTTTATATTTTTATTTATTAATATTTATTATCATAACTATATAATATTTATAATAAATAATGATGATAATGAAAATTATAATGATGATAATAATAATAATAATTATAATAATAATAATAGACATGGAATTTTACAGGCTGACAAATCCCATTTCCTTTCTCATTTTCCAAGGAATTTTCTCCACTCCCAGGACTGGCCAAGGCAGGACCAGCTGGATTTCCTGGGATAACCAAAGCTGGAATTCCCGGGATAACCAAAGCCGGATTTCCCGGGATAACCAAAGCCAGATTTCCCAGACTCCTTGTCCCGTTTTAAGCCCAGCCCATCATTTCCATCAGGAACAATTCCAGGATTCCTCTGCAATCCATGGAAAGCTCCATCCCATGACAATTCCATGCTGGATCATCCTCGGATCCCATCTCTCATCCCTGGAAGGTGCCGCATCCGCCCCCAGCCGGTTCCTCACTCCGCACCGGGAGGAAGGAGCAGGATCCCAGCCCATTCCAACCGTGCGGGATCCACGGATTTATTGCCGTATCCCAGAAAAACCGGGCCGTGAAATCCCATCCGTCACCGAGGGAATGAGCAGTTCCTTGTTCCGCTCCTCCTGGCCACATTCCAGCAGCGGGACAAGGAAGCGTTGTGGCCGCTCCGAGGTTATCCAGCTCCAATTCCCACCTTCCTTGTTCCCGGCTTCTCCTTTCGTTCCGATCCCGCTCCCTTGGAATGTCCTTGTCGCGGGAGAATCCAACAGAAAATGAGGTTTGGTCATTCCTTGTTTTCCTGGAGGGAATCTTCCCATTCTGGGGGGATTTGTGCTGGAAAAGCAGAGGAACTGGGATTGGAATGCACCTCTGGAAATCCTTGGATCCGTTGTTGTCTCCCAATCCTTTGCTTTCAGGGATTTCTCCATTGGAATTTGGGATCTGGCTGAATTCCCATCTCTTTGTGGGGTTAAAAAATACAAACCCTGCCCAGGCTGAGGGAAAATTCCACATCCACAAAAAAAAAATCCCTGGAATATCCGGGATGAAAGGAATTCTCTCTTTATAGCAGCACCACGAAAGGGAAAACAGGGAAATTTCGATCCCAAGTGGTTTTGTCTCCTCTCCGTCCTCTCGGGAAATCCAAGGAAGTTCACCTGGAATTTCCGGAGTGCGGGTTGCAACTTGGGGTTCTCCAGAATTTGGGAATTTGCCGCCTTATCCTGCTGCTGATTTTCCACGCGGATTCCCCTGGGAATCAGTCTGGGATACGGTGGGGTGGGGTCGGCTCTTGGGATCTTCTGGAGCGGCGGGATCCGGGTCTGGCTCCGGGTCACATTCCTGGGAAAGAGCTGGTGCCGCTTCGGCCCCCACGGACACCGGGATGGAGGGAGAATTGCAGCTTCCAACCTTTCTTTTGGAAAAGAGGGAAATGTCCGGATAGTCAGCAGAAATCCGTGGCTTTTGGGGGTGAAATCCCAGATTTTTCATCCCCTCACAGAATTCCGGGATGGTTTGGGGTGGAAAGGAACTTCAGGGTTATCCCATTCCATCCTCTTTTCCATGGGCAGGGACACCTCCCACTATCCCAGGCTGCTCCAACCTTTCCTTGGGCACTGCCAGGGATCCAGGGGCAGCCACAGCTGCTCTGGCAATTCCAGCCCAGCCCCTGCCCACCCTCCCAGCCAGGAATTCCTTCCCAGTCTCCCATCCATCCCTGCCCTCTGGCACTGGGAAGCCATTCCCTGTGTCCTGTCCCT
The DNA here is from genome assembly GCA_013399225.1 of Rhipidura dahli. NCBI lineage: Eukaryota > Metazoa > Chordata > Aves > Passeriformes > Rhipiduridae > Rhipidura > Rhipidura dahli. Next base: position 17,296 of record VXAC01001816.1, read on the forward strand.
CCATCCCTTATCCCAATTCCCTCTCCAGCTGTCCTGGAGCCCCTTTGGGCCCTGCAAGGGGCTCTGAGCTCTCCCTGGATCCTTCCCTTCTCCAGGGGAACATTCCCAGCTTTCCCAGCCTGGCTCCAGAGGGGCTGCAGCCCTGGGAGCAGCTCCGTGGATTCCTCTGGGCTCTCTCCAGAGGAATGTTGGGATGCCAGGCTGGAGCAGCTCTGGGAATCACTGGAATGGGGCAGAGGGGCCCAATCCCATCCCTCATCCTGCATCCCACCCTTGGGATCAGCTTGGGGCGGGGGGACCAGGCCACATCCAGCCCCTCATCTGTGAACATCCCAAATCCTTCTGCTCATCCAGGGCTTTCCATCCGTTCCGTGTTTGTGCTTGGAATTGCTCCGGCCTGGATCCATCCGGGACCTTGTCCTTGTTGAAGCTCCTGAGATCCCTCACCGTGCGATTCCCGAATTCCCAGTTTAGCCTTGTGCACGTATCCATGTATTATTCCTGAAAATCGGGAATAATTCCTGAAAATCGGATCCCAGGATCAGGGCTCCTTGCCGGAATTTGTGCCGAGGGTTTTTCCCTCCAGCCTCCCTCAATGGTCCCTTGTCCGCTTCCCATTCCAATTTAGCCCCCAAATCCTCATTTCCTTTCCCGTTTTTCCCTCCGGGCATTCCCAGCAGCAGGAGGTGCCCGATGATCCCAGAAAGGGGAAGAGCCCGGGGAATGAGCAAGGCGGAATCCGGAGGAATGGGGATAGGGATAGGGATGGGGATAGGGATAGGGATAGGGATAGGGATAGGGATAGGGATAGGGATAGGGATAGGGATAGGGATAGGGATAGGGAGCTGCAGAGGGAGCTGCAGGATTAACCCGCTCCAGGTTGGACTCCGGACAAAGAGGCTGCACAAGCTCCGGGAGAGCCTGGACAGGGATATGGGATTCAAAGCATTCCCCGGGATACCGGGAATGCCTCCTGCGCCGGGGAGTTTTTCCCAGTGCCTTCCAACTCCCATAATTCCTGAGAATGAGGCCCCAGGGCCCTGCTGGAGCAGGGAAGTGTTTTGATTGTAACAGGCTTCGATTCAGAGCAGCCAGGAATTGTTTGTTTTCCTTCGGCTTCCCTGCCCCCTCCCCCCATTCCCAGTCGGGATTGAGGAGCTCTGTTTGTCCGGGGGCTCCTGGGATGAGCAGAGGGATTCCTGCTGGAGCGGGACACCAAAGCTCGGATTTCAGATGCTCCCAAATTTTTATCCCCCCCTCTCCTATTCCCTGCAATTTGTGCCGGCAGGATGGAATGGGAAGCGCAGGGAAGTCGGTCCCTTTGCGTTCTCCCTGCCGGGAGCGATTCCCTCTGCGCTTCCGGCAGGAATGGCGTGAGGAATTCCGCTTGGCCCTGATGGAAATCCATGGAAGATGAGCAAAGCTCTTCCCTCTTCCTCAGTTTCCAAAGTGTTTTGGGCCAAAAACGTGCCCAAGGAGATGCTCCCATTGGAATGTTGGCAGCATCCCAGCTCTTGGATTGGGATCATCGCAATTCCATTCCTCTCCCTTCCCGCAGGACCCCAGGCCTTGGCTGGATAACGGAATTCCCGCCCTCGGCAGACGGGTTGGGAGCAGATGATCCTTAAAGTCCTTTCCAACTCCAACCATTCCACGATTTTTTGCGATTCCGTGATTGTGTTTAATTAGTTCCATCTTGGATGTGGTCTCCCTTGGGAAGCACTGGTGGTTCCACACAAAACCTGAGGGAATTCGAGGTGGATCCCGAAGTTCCCGAGAGCTCTTTGAGATCCACGGTTGGGAAGTGCCACCGGCAATTCCTTCGCTTGATGATCCGGCTGAGGTGGAGCAATGGAAAAACCCCTGGGAATGATCCATGGATAAGGAAGAAGGTGATGGAATTCCAGCCCAGCCGGGGCTGCCCCGGGGATCCCTGGAAGTGTCCAGGTTGGACATTGGATCTTGGAGCAGCCTGGGATGGTGGGAGGTGTCCCTGCCCATGGAATGGGATGATCCTTAAGGTCCCTTCCCACCCAAACCATTCCATGATTCGGAGCTTTTCCTGCTCCCTGTGGAATTTCCAGCTGATTTTCCGGTGGCCGCGGCACAGTGAAGTGACCGGGGATGGATCTGATTGTTGGCCCAGATTTTTGGGAATTCCAGAACCGGAACTTTGGAGCTCTGCTTGGATTGACCCCCAGCAGGCAGGGACAGGCATCTCATCCCAACACTCCTGGGACTGGGAAAACCCTGGGACTGCCTGGGAGTTTCCCATTTTACACAAACACCGGGATTTTTCTGTCCAAACATCATTGGATAAAACACTTTATTCCCAAAATCCCCTTTCCCTTTCCAGATCCTTTCCGGGATACATTTTTTGGGTCCAATTCCATGGATCCCTTTTGGAGCTGTCACTTCCGTGGCTCATCCTGTGTTCCCTTGGATGGACCCTGACTCGATGATGTCATCGGAGATGGATTGTGGCCTCTTCCCTGGAGGAGACGCCGGAATTCCCGACTGGAATAACAATGAGGAAAAATCCAAACCAGCTCAATCCGACCTCTCCTATCCCTGAGGGAAGAAACAGCTCCCAGGATTTGGGAAGTGATTCCCAACCAGGAGTTTGGGCTGATCCAAGTAATTCCGGTTTTCCCTTTAAAACAACACGGCTCCGACGTCTCGGCAGAAATTTGGGAGCGGAAGAATCCGACATTCCAGCTTTTCCTCCTGCCGAGACAGGAAGGAGTGAATTTGGATGTCGGAATTTCCGTGGCTCCACAGCTCAGGGACACCAGTCTGGCCCAGTTTGCCAACTGGGAGAGCACTGGGAGGGGATCCTGAGACAGCCAGAACTGGGATCTCTCACCCCATTCCCACATCCCGGAATTCCATCCTCCCGTCCGCTCCACGCTCCTAAAAGCAGCCAAATCCCAAATCCCATTCACAAAACCTTTCCTTTCTGCTTTGCTCCATGGGATTCCTTCTGGAACGTCGTAAATGCCTCTAAAAATTGGGATCCTTTCAAATCCAGGCGGGATTTGGGCTCAGCAGGGAGTTTTTGGGGTGAGGGAAGAAGATTCCAAAGGCAAACGGAACCTCGATTGGGATTTGGGAACTGGAAAAGGAAATTTTATTTCCTTTTAATAAAATGAATAAAATTTATTCCCAGAGCTGTCGGAGCACTGGGAATTTTTTTGGCCACTCCTCCTCTCCCCAAATCCCAGATCCCATCCCTAGAAAAACAAACAAACCCTCTGTGCATCCATTCCTCTTCCTACTGAGGGCGTGGCTGCCATTCCCAGATGATTTATCCGCGCGTTTTTATGGATCACGTGTCGGGAGTTCATTTGGGATTGCGACGGCTGCTTCCAACTCATCCCTTTGGAAAAAATTCCTGCTGTCCGATGGATAACCCGGAGCTGGTGCCTGTTCCCAGGAACTGGGATTCTGCCACTGCCCTGGGCTGGACAGCTCATTCCAGGAAGAAATATTCCCAAAATCCGGCCAAAATTCCTCTGGCCCGACTCGAGTGCAACATTCCCAGCCTCCCGTTGCTGCGAGGACATTCCCGATGCGCATTCCTGCTGTGTCCCATCTCCAGCGGAACGGGAGATTCCCCAGATAATTTGGGAACAGCCTCAGTGAGGCTGAGGCTCCGAGTGCTCCTGTCAGCATCTTCCCGGATCCTGCCAAATTCCCGCTCCAAAAACCGGGAATACGAGTCGAGGTGCCGAGCGATGGATGAAACCCACGGGAGCTGTAAAATCCCGGGAATTCCGGAGTTCGTATCCACATCAACACCATGGAGTGAGGAATCTCAGCAGGCGGATCCAAGGGAGGAAAAAAACCGGCACCGGGGTGTCTTGATAGGGACAAAGTGTCGGCAATTTGGAAGGAAAACATGGAAAAACTGCCGGAGGGAATTGCCCAAAGGGCTCCCTCGGGAAAATGAAAATAACAATTCCGCTTATGAAACGAACTGCGGAGGTTTTTCCCGGGATTTTTTCGGAGCCATCTGGAATAGATTAAGGGGAAAAGAGATGTCAGAACGTTGGGAATGGGGATCGAGTAGCCGACGACGTTTCCGTTCGGATCTCACTTTCATGAGCATGGAATTCATAAAAATAACCTGGATATCGGACACGGAACATGCCGGCACACGCCATCAGTTCCCCAGGGATTCTGGGAATGAAACACACGGATCATTTAAATTGCACCGAAGGGAGATCCGAGCGGGACCTGGATCCTGGGAAAAGCCTCTGGTTCGGTGTTGGAAGAACTGATTTTAAATGACCAGGGAATGGCTTCCCAGTGCCAGAGGGCAGGGATGGATGGGAGATTGGGAAGGAATTCCTGGCTGGGAGGGTGGGAAGGGGCTGGAATGGAATTCCCAGAGAAGCTGTGGCTGCCCCTGGCTTCCTGGGAATGTCCAAGGCCAGGTTGGATGGGGTTTGGAGCAGCCTGGGACAGTGGGAGGTGTCCCTGCCCATGGAATGGGAAGATCTTTAAGGTCCCTTCCAACCCAAACCATCCCAGGATTCCATCACCCAGCTGAGATTCCCAAGTTTCTCACTCTGAATGGAATTTTAGATTCCGGAAATGGGAATGGTTTCCACGGTGGGATAATCTCTGTCCCTGCTCCAGTGTGGATCCTACAAGAAGAGTCACAAAGGTTTGCTTGGAATTCTGTCTGGAAGAGCCCAAGAGATCCGGCTTTTATCTCCTGATCCCGGTGTTGGGCAAGAGGGATCATGTCTGGGATCTGCCGTGAGATTCCGGGCTGGTGCTGACTGCTGGGATCCTCTGAGAGTCCCCATTCCCAAAGGAATTTAATATCCCTGTGGATGTGCCACTTGGGGGAATGGTTGGACTCAATCCCAGAGGGCTTTTCCAACCTCAACCATTCCGTCCTTCTGTAACTCCAAGTCTGCCACAGAGAATTCCATCCAAAAGGAATTTTCCCTTCCTAAAAATAGGGAAGCGCCGGGACAACAGCTTGTTCTGGAAGAGGCAAAGAGCAGCCACTCCTCCTGCACCATCGGGATTGTTTGGGCACTTCCAAGCCTCTTGAAAATCCTGATTTCCATGGAATGAGGAGGGATAATCCTTCCTCGTGCTCCTGCTCGGATTTAGCAATCCGATTTTCCTTGGATTTTTTTCAGTGCCATCCCTTATGGGCAGCTCCTGTTATCCTGAATCACAGGGATTTTCCAGAGGGTGGGATTTTGGAAGTGCAAAGGTTCTGTTGGTGTGAGGAGAACCTCCGGAGAAGGGAAGGAGATAGGAAGAGGGAAGAAGGAAAAATGGGAAAAGGGAAGAAGGGAAGAAGGAAAAAAGGGGAAGAGGGAAGAAGGGAAGGAGAAGGGAAGAGGGAAGAAGGGGATAAGGGAAGAATTAAGGGAAGAAGGGAAGGAGGGGAAAAGTGAAGAAAGGAAGAAGGGAAGAAGGAAAAAAGGGGAAACGGAAGAGGGGGGAAAGGGAAGGAGAAAGGAAGAATGGAAGAAGGGAAGAAGGAAAAAACTGGAAAAGGGAAGAAGGGAAGAAGGGAAGAAGGAAAAAAGGGGAAGAGGGAAGAGGGAAGAAGGGGAAGAGGGAAGAAGGAAAGAAGGGAAGGAGAAGGGAAGAGGGAAGAAGAGAAAAAGGGAAGAAGGGAAGAAGGAAAAAAGGGGAAAGGAAAGGAGAGGAAAAGGGAAGGAGAAGGGAAGAATGGAAGAAGGGAAAAAGGGAGGAAGGGAAGAAGGAAAAAAAGGGAAAAAAGGGAAGAAGGGAAGATTTCCTTCATGCAAGCCGTGAAAAGTGGCCTGGGCATCCTGCTGAGAGAAAATCATGGAATTACGGAATTGTTCAGGTTGGGAAAACCCCTTAAAATCAAATCCAACCCAGCACCGCCACCACGTTCACCGTGCGTCCTCGAGTTCCGTATCCACAATTCCTGGAACTTTTCCAGGGATGGTGATTCCAGCAGTGCCCCGAGCGGTCCGTTCCAATTATTTATCCCCCTTTCCATGGAAAAAAATTCCCAATGTTTAGGAAGAGAAACCTCCTTTGTGTCAGCTCCAAAAACTGGGAAAAGACACTGGGAATAGGACACTGGGAATAGGACACTGGGAATTCCGGCCTGCTGTTTTCCTGCTGCTTCCTAAATTCCTGAAATTCCCGGACTGAATCCACGATGATTCTCCGGGAGCTGAATTTGAACCTTTGCTCGTGGTGGAAACCCTCGGGAAGCACCTGAACCGGGAAGGGAATTCATGGAAAACACTTGGGAAAAATCGGGAGCAGCACCCAAAACTCTTGCAGAGCCGATGTTCCCATTCCGTCCCTCGTGGCACCATTTCATTCCGTAGGGATAAAATATTCCTAAATTCCTTCCCTGTGACCCCTGGGCTGGGCTAAAAACTGGGATTATCCCAAGCCTGACTTTATCCCAGGGAGGATGGATTTTTCCTTTAAAACCTCGGATGTGTTTCCCACCCGGCATCTCCGGGGTGCCCTTTGGAGCTGTCATCGCAGAGCCGACGACATTTCCGTGTCCGAAATCTGAACGGAAGCATTTCCGTGGAATACCCGGAGCGTTCCTGCCCCGTGTCCCGGCCACGCTTCCAACGATCCCGGCCCAAACAGGAGCCTCACTCTCGCGGCTCCGGAGCCTTTTTCCTGCCCCGCGTTTTTGGCCGTTAAAGTCTCCGCTCTTTTTCCGAATCCGGCGCTGGGATTGGGCTTTGCAGCCTTTGGCAAAGGGGAATCCCACGGGATGTGGGGCCATTTCCTTTCAATAAGTTTTACGGACTGTTTTCCCAACTCTTTTCCTGTTCTCATTTCCGGGAGTGGGAACAGGGGTGCTCCAGCTGCTGCTGGATTTTTCCCCTCCTGGTTTTCCGCCTCGTGGAGATTCCCAAAAACCAGAAATGTCCTTAAACCAAACTCCTGTGCCGAGCTGTCGAGGATCCGGCTCTTCCAAAAACGGCGATCCCGCTTTTCCGAAGGTTTCTCCCATTCCCGGTGTCTCTCCACAGAGCACTGGGATGGGCTGGATGAGGCCGAGATTTTGGTGTCCTCCACTCGCCTCTTCCCTCAATCCAATCCCACTTCCCCCTGGAATTTCCGAGGCCAGGTTGGACAGGGATTGGAGCAATCTGGGATGGTGGGAAGTGTCCCTGCCCGTGGCATGGGGGTGGCACTGGATGAGCTTTACAGTTCCTTCCCATCCGAACCATTCCAGGATTCCATGATCATGGAAAAATCCAGGAACGGTGTCCCATAAAACCACGGGAAGGACAACAAGGCTGGAAGTGTAAATTTTTATTTTTACTCCGTCTTTTTTTTTTCCTTAATTTCTTCTTCTTCCAAGATAAAATTCCCTGAATCCCTGCGGCAAAGGGCTGCGCTAGGAGCGCGCAGCCTTCCCAGAATTCCAAAGCTGGAACTGAAGGAAAACCACTCCGCAGAGGTTCCCAGGCCAAAGCCCTGGAGCAACAGAAAGTTCAATTAAAAAGGGAAAAAAAAAAGGAATTTTCCGGATTAAATCCAAACCCCAAATCCCAAGGCAAACACTGAACCAATGATGAATATTCCAAACCCGGGCAGCTTTTCCCGAAGCCCCAAATTCCCATCGGGATCATCAAATTTGTCTTCCCAAATGATAAATAGAGCTGCCACTGACCTCCAAACGTTCCTCGCTCCCACCCCGCCGCAGCTTCCCGAACAGTGGCCGCTTCATCCGGAGGGAAAAAAAAATAAAATCCCAACAAATTTGGAAATGTTTTCAATCAACAAATCCAATAAAACAAAACCCGCAGGGCCCGACTGGGAATTTATTTTTTCTATCCCAATGTTCCCTTCAGTCTTTTTTGGCCGTTCCCTTCCCTCCCTGGTATCCGAGGTGTAAACAATTCCCAAAAAGAGACGTCTGTATCCCTGAATTCCAGCAAAGGCAGCGCTTTGTCTTCCCTTCCCAAACAGGCTCTCTTTGTTCCGAGTTTCTCCGCCGAATCCAGCCCTGTTTGGATTATTTTTCCCTTTCCTTTTTTTTTTTTCCTTTTTTATTCCCAACATTCCCATCTCCTTCCATCCGGATTCCTGAATGAGATTCCTCTCTCCCATCAGCTTTTCCACTGGCTGTTCCTCACAAATCCCACGTTCCTTGGGTTTCATTCCTACGCTTCCCGTGCTCCTTGGAGATGGTTTGGGGGTATCGGGGATTTCCAGGAGAGGATGGGAAAGGTTTTTTTGCGTGGATCAAATCCCACGGATTGTCCTTGAGGAGAAGGCCATGCAGGCCTCCTTGGAGGAGGAAATCGTGGAATGCTTTGAGTTGGAAGGAATTTCAAGCTCATCCCATTCCCACCCCATTCCATGGGCAGGGACACTTCCCGCTATCCCAGATTGCTCCAAGCCCTGCCCCTGGACACTTCCGGGGATCCAGGGGCAGCCACAGCTTCTCTGGGAATTCCAAGAAATCCATACCATGATTCCAATGAATTTGCTGCTCCGGGAGTTACCCACAATTCCTTATGCTCCCATCCCACATTTTTCTCCGGGAGGCTCCCACATTGTTGGAATGTCCAAGGGTTGACTGAAGATGGGATTTCATCATTCGTTGCCTAAACCACGGATTTCTTTCCCAAAGGAATGGTCTGGGCACCGTCAGTCCCCATGGGAACAAGACAAGGATTTTCCATTGGTCCACCTCATCCTCAGGCAGTGTTTGGATCCCTGGGATGAATCCCCCAGCTCCTTTCTTCCCAGCTGCCTCAGTTTCCCTGGGCGGCCACTTTTCCCTGGATTTGGTGGATTAGGAACCACAGTCCTTGCCCTTCGTTTGGAATCTTCATAGGATACAGAGTCATGGACACAGGGAATGGCTTCCCAGTGCCAGAGGGCAGGGATGGATGGGAGATTGGGAGTGAATTCCTGGCTGGGAGGGTGGGCAGGGGCTGGGCTGGAATTGCCAGAGCAGCTGTGGCTGCCCCTGGATCCCTGGCAGTGCCCAAGGCCAGGCTGGACATTGGGGCTGGGCGCAGCCTGGGACAGTGGGAGGTGCCCCTGCCCGTGGAATGGGATGGGAATGGGATGATCCTTAAGGTCTCTTCCAACCCAAACCATCCCAGGATTCCATCACCCAGCTGAGATTCCCAAGTTTCTGTTATTTATCCCTTTCCAAGCGGCAGCAGCTTCCCCCAGGAGAGCCGGGTGTGGCTCTTCCCGAATCCTTCCATGTTTTCCAGTTTCTCTGGAATGTCCATGGCGCTTCCCTAACCTAAAACCAAAACCCGTCTCCAGCGGATTCCCCAAAATCCCAACAGCTCCCATTGGCTCCTGGGAATTTAGGGATCTAAAATTGATCGGGAACGAGAATTTCTTGATCCCTCTCAGTTTTGATAAGGATCCAAAATCAAACCCAGGTGATAACAGGAGCCCCACAATTGACCTGATCATTCCAATCCCTTGGGAAACAGGGATCAAAGATGGGAATCAGCAGGGAATGGGAATGAGGCTTTAACAGGCAGAGGATTGGGAATTTTCAGGCTGATCCATCCAGGATCTGGGATCGTGGCCGGCCTGGGAAGGGTAAATCCCGGCTGTCTCTGATGTGAAGGATTTTCTCAGGCACAGGGAAGGTTTGTTCCAGATAAATAAAAGAGGAATTGCCCTGGGAAGTGTCCGTATCCAAGAGTCCCCTTTTCCAACGTAACAAAGGTCAGGATTAGGAATCGTGGCAGGGAGAGAAATTCAGGAAAAAAGGGAGGAACACTTGGAGAAAAGGCTGGAAAAGCAGAGGGAAAAGGGGAGAAACTCTGGGAGAAAAGGCTGGAAAAGCAGAGGGAAAAGGGGAGAAATGCTGGGAGAAAAGGCTGGAAAAGCAGAGGGAAAAGGGGAGAAACTCTGGGAGAAAAGGCTGGAAAAGCAGAGGGAAAAGGGGAGAAATGTGGGGAACAAAGGTTTGGAAAACAAAGGGAAAAAGGGAGAAATTGGGAGAGAAAAGGCTGGAAAAAGCAGAGGGAAAAGGGGAGGAAACTCCAGGAGCGAAGTCTGGAAAATCCATCCAGACGTGAGAGATTTGGAGAGCTGAGATTCCAAGGGATTCCCCAGCCTGGAATCCCAGCACAGAAGGAGCTTCCTTGGCTTCCTGGGAATTCAGGAGGTTCAAGAAATTCTCCTTTCCCCCATGATTTCCCTTCCCACCTTCCCAACGTCAGGATTGGCCCTTTTCCCAAATCTTCGGGGCTTTTCCCTGCTCCAGCATTTCCAGGACACCTGAAGGGTTAATCCAGCAGGATGGGGGCTGGGAAGGGGGATCACTTTTCCTGCCTGGAAAGAGGCGGCGTGAATTTGTAACCGGAGCCGGGCTGGGAACGGACAGAGGAGCCCCGGCATCGATTCCCAGCCTGGAATCCGATCCCGTGCTCCGCTTGGAATTCGATCCCACGTTCAGCTTGGAATATGGAAAAAAAACCACCAAAAAGGAGATTTCAGCTCCCTCATTCCCAAGGGATTTGGGGGTTTTTTGGGATGGGCTGCACTTGAGATGTGCCATTCCAAGGTGGCTTTGTCCGAACAGGAGATTCCAGCTTTTCTTTCCTGGCAGGGTTTGGAATTTCCCCAGGGAAGCCGCACCAGACTCCAAGAACTTTTCCAAAGTCCTTCTCGGGGTGTCATTTTTTAATGGAGATTTTTATGGATTTTTTGGGGATTTTTTTGGAAAAATCCCAAATCCTCCCCGTTTTTCCCTGAAAAACATCCCAGTTTTCCTCTCCATTAATTGGGATGTAGGGAGCCTGTGAGTCCCATCAGCAGGAGAGCCCCACAACCATCCCAATCCGAGGATCCTTGTGCATTTTCCCTGTCCAACACCTTTTTTTTCTCCATGTGAGATTCCTCCCTGGCCTCTTCCAAGGACACTTTCAGCCTCTTCGGAGGCTCCGAGAATTCCATTCACTCCTTGGAAAATTTCAGGGATCATAAACAAAGGATTAGCACTCAAACTGGAGGAGCACCTTGTCCTGGTGCTTCCCGACCTCTTTAATTCCGAGTTGGGAATTTTCAACAGGAATCCTGCGGAAGCAAAACTGGTGGGAAAATCATCTCTCCTTCCCAAATTTGATGCAAATCCCTGGATTTTCCTTCTTGTTTCTTTCCTCCCAGCCCATTTTCCACGTGTTGTTCCACATTCCGTGCGGATTCCTCCTCTCAGCGTTCCGAGGATCCAGGATCCCACTCCATCCTTCCTTCCCTTCCCGCTCAGCCAGCCACAGCTGGGCCTGCTCCTGGCGTTGGCGTATTTTTCCCTGGAAAAGCCCCACTGGGAAGCTGAGCCCTGCGGCCCAAGGAAGGACTTCGGCTCCGGGAGCTGCTGATCCGCTCCGAGTGGGATCGGCCGTGCCTGGAACGTGCCTGTGGCTTTTCCAAGCTCCGGCTCTTTGCCGTGGTTTCAGCCCTGCTGAATCCCGCAGTGTTCACTGGGAGAGCCGAAGCAATTCCCAGGAAGAGCCGGAGCGATTCCCACACTCGGCTCTCTCTCCTGCTTTGCCTTTTCCCTGGCCTTTCCCACATTTCGGCTTGGGAATTCCCGGTGGAAATGTGATGCTTCTCTTTGGATGTGAAGTGAAGAAGATTCCCTGGTTTAAATCCATTATCCCTTTTTTTCCCTCTTTCCCGCCTCCTCTCCCTCTTCCTCTCATTTCCAGGCTTCTCTGCTCCCATAATTTTCCCAAAAACTCCGCTATCCCTTCCAATGGAATCCTAAATCCCTTTAGGAAATGTCCATTTGTGAAATATTCCATGGGAAGCGCAGAGGGAGAGCAGCTCCGGTGGGAAAGGCAGCGCAGATCCTTGATTTGTAATTGGAATTTTTTTTGCACGGAAAGCACCAAACTCTCCCTGCTGGGATGGGAAAAACAATTCCCAGCAAAGAGAAAAGAGCGGATAATCCCGATTTTTTTTTTTTTTATCCTAGATTTATGGTCCAGGCTGGGGAATAGCAATTCCAGGTTATCTGGTGAGTCCGACTGTAAATTCCTCGCTTTTTAAGAGCCTCATTCCTGAATCCACATGGAAAAGCTCTGGAAGAAAATGGGATCAGACGGAAAACCCCCGGTGGGATCTTCTGACTGAAAGCGAAGGAAATACAAAAAAAAAAACCCACATGGAAAAGGAACTGGAAACATTCCAATTGGAGCTTTTCCAAAAGTTGCCAGGAGTGTTTAACTCGGGGCTCCTTCGGTTGATTTTTCCTGCTTGGATTGGGATGAAGGCAAAGGAACAGGTGGAAAAGGAAATGGGACAAGGCTGGAGAGTCCATCCCAACCCTGCATCCCTGGGATGCGGCCGTGGTTTCCCGCTCATCCCTATCCCTCTTTTTCAGGCCCAAAATCTGGGATGGGATTGCTCCCACACCATCTGTGGGAAGGACTTTGCCGACTGCCTTTTTTCCTGATTTTTTTTCCAGGTTTCCAGCTGTGCTTCCTGGGAAGTTTTTGGGTAGAAGCAAAAACCAATTTGGATTAAAACAGATAAAATTCCGTGGGTTTTTTTTTTATTCCACAGATTTTCTTATTCCATGGATCTGCATGGAGGTGGAGAGAAACATTCCCGTTTGGGAAAGTTTTCCCGATTTTTGTTTAATAAAAGGAATTGCCTTTGCCAAGCACCAAGGGGTTGTTGGAATGGGGGGAAAACGCCGTTCTGGATCCCGATCTCGGATCCCGCTTCCATCCAAATCCTAAAATAAAGCAAGGGATTTGGATCCGATCCGATGGAATTTGGATCCGATGCGGATTTGCATTTCTGGAGGCGCATCTGGGCTGGGATGTGCCATTCCCTGATTCCAGTAAAACAATGTGGAGGCAAGATGTGTTCCCAGCTCCGAGCTCTCCGCCTGGAGGGATGATGGGAAGTGATGAGTGAGTGGGGGGGATAACCCGGGCTGGGAATGGGTTCCTGCGTGCAATCCCGGGATTTTGGAGCGGGATTTGGGATCGTGCCGCTTTCCCTGTCTCGACGCCCCCTCCTGCTCCCGAATTCCAGAGGGGAGGAATGTCTACACCGCAGAGCAGGGATGGTTTTCCGGAGTCCTCACGGCTTCTCCCTGCACTGCCGGGCCTGTGGATCAGGGAAAAGGGGAGGATCCATCCTTGTTAAAGATGGATATGGACAATCCAGATGTTCCGGATGTTTCCAGGCCCCCTGGAAAACCTTTATTGAAATTTAATCAAGGATGATTTCATCCAAGATTGATAAATTCCCGATTCCGGGATTCCGGATTTGCGATCACCATCTGACCTGGAGACGTTGGGAGCTGGATCCATCCTGGGATGATCCTGATTTGGACTGGGATGTGTTCATGTCCCATTATCTCAGGTTGCTCCAACCTGGCCTTGGACACTTCCAGGGATCCAGGGGCAGCCCCAGATGCTCTGGGAATTCCATCCCAGCCTCTCCCCACCCTCCCAGCTGGGAATTCCTTCCCAATATCCCATCAAAACCTCACCTCCTTCAGTTTAAATGACCTTGGCTGATTCCATAGCAAAGGAAACACGGAATCCGCATCCCAGTTGTTGCATCTTCGGGAATACGGTGTTATCCGAGAAGGAAAATGCCGGGAAGACTGGAATATCATCCCGGGACAAATGATTCCTCAGGATAACTCCGGTGAGTCAACGGGACCTCACCTGTTCTCCTGCTCTGGATCTTCACAAATTCCAAGGAGCTCTCCCAACTCCTCAGGGAAAAGCCGTGTGGGACACCAGAGCTTCTCCTCCCTTACCCGTGTCTCCGCTTCCCAGCTGGCACCACTCGGAGCCAGGAAAAGGCAGGAATTGGTTTCCGGCAGGATGAGTCCGAAGGGCTCCTTGACGCAGCTGGGAGCAGATGTTGGGAGCCGAGGAGCTCCGGCACGGCTCTAATTCCATAAGGAACACAGGGATGAGGGAGGAGCAGACCTGCTTGGAACTCTTTTTAACCGGGATGAAACATTCCTCCTTGGAAAAATGCCGGAATATTTCCGCTTGTCCCTCTCTCTTTTCTCTGCTTTTCCCTGATTTTTTTTTTTTTTCCAGGTTTCCAGCTTCACTTCCTGGGAAGTTTTTGGGCGGAAGCAAAAGCCAATTTGGATTGAAACAGATAAAATTCCGTGCGGATTTTTTTTTTTTCCAACGGATTTTTTTATTCCATGGATCTGCATGGAGGTGGAGAGAAACATTCCCGTTCGGAAAAGTTTTCCCGATTTTTGTGTAATTAGAGGAATTGCCTCCCTGATTAAAGCTTGCCCTGGGCTGTGTTTCTGGATCAAGGAGTGGATTTCTGGATCATGGAATGGATTTCTGGATCATCATGGAATGGGTTTCTGGATCATGGAATGGATTTCTGGATCCGCATGGAATGGATTTCTGGATCCGCATGGAATGGGTTTCTGGATCATGGAATGGATTTCTGGATCATGGAATGGATTTCTGGATCACAGAATGGATTTCTGGATCAAGGAATGTCTTTTTGGATCATGGAATGGATTTCTGGATCCGCATGGAATGACACAACCAATAAAAAAACCGACAGAAATTGGTGCCTGCTTTGAGTCAAAAACCCTTTTTTTTCCTAGGAATGGTGGAATTCCCGGACAAAGTCAACCATTCCCTGGAAGGCAAAGGAATGACAATTCCCAGGCTGTGTGGCTTTTCCCACCCCGTGCCTCAGCTGAGGGGTCTCTCCCATGCTCCCCGTCTTCCTTTGGGCTGCTCCATGGATCCAACAAAGCTTGGAATTCCTGGCTCTGCTGGATCGTTGCTGTTCGGCCCAAAAGAAATTCCTAATTCCGGAATATTTTTCCTCAACTCCCTCCTGAGTCATCCGGGGTCAGGGATGATTCCGTTCGTCCCTGGCTTTATCCTGGCCACAAACTGGGTTTGGAAATAAAGGATCATCCCGAAGGAATGTGGGGGATGTGACGCTGTTCCTCTGCTTTCCTGCGGGGCCGGGGTGTCGTGCGAGTTGGAATAACGGGAATTCTTCTCCTTCTTCATCTGGATCCTCCCGGAGCTGCTTCTGAGGTCACTGGGGGGGTGGGGCTGGAGCAAATCCAGGGAAGGGAAGGGAGCTGGGAAGGGGCTGGAGAATTCCTGAGGGAGCTGGGAAAGGGGCTCAGCCTGGAGCAAAGGAGGCTCAGGGGGGACCTTGTGGCTCTGCACAGCTCCCTGACAGGAGGGGGCAGCCGGGGGGGGTCGGGCTCTGCTGCCAGGGAACAGGGACAGGAGGAGAGGGAACGGCCTCAGGCTGGGCCAGGGGAGGGGCAGGATGGATATTGGGAACATTCCCAAATGGGACATCCAGGAGATCTGGAGAGGGACTTGGGATGAGGCCTGGAGGGACAGGACACGGGGAATGGCTTCCCAGTGCCAGAGGGCAGGGCTGGATGGGAGATTGGGAAGGAATTGCTGGCTGGGAGGGTGGGCAGGGGCTGGGCTGGAATTCCCAGAGCAGCTGTGGCTGCCCCTGGATCCCTGGCAGTGCCCAAGGCCAGGCTGGACATTGGGGCTGGGAGCAGCCTGGGACTGTGGGAAGTGTCCCATGGAATGGGGTGGCACTGGATAATCCTTAAGGTCCCTTCCATCTCAAACCATTCCATGATAACATTCCTGGAAGGGGGATGCCAAGGTGTTGCTTGGATCCAAGAAAAGTTATTTCCCCCCTCCCCCAGGACCGAATATCCAGGGAGATTTATTCCCTGGAATGACGGATGTTTGATTCCAATCCAAGCAAAACCCGGGAACAGTAAAATGAAATCCCTACAGATTCCTGTGGGGTGTTACTTCCCGTCAGATCCGAAAGTTTGCATTCCACAAAAACTCTTTTCCATGTGATATTTTTCCCTCCTTTCCCTGGACGGGATTCCCAGGGCAGTGGTGCAGCCCCATTCCCGGAGGGATTTAAATCCACGTGGATGTGGCACTTTGGGAACACGATTTCATGCTTGGAGTCCGTGATCTCGGAGGCCTTTCCCAACCTCAGCGATTCCATGATTCCCTGATTAAGCACATCCGGAGCAGCCGGTTGCCCCTCGGAATGTTCTCCTGACCGCTGGGTGAACCCTCTGCTCTGCTGGGAGCTCCCGACCTCGCTCCGGTGGGTGTGGAATGGCTGGGATGAATCCGGAGCCAGGAGGGGTGAGGATGTCACCGACACCCAGCATCCTTTGCGTCTCCCTATCCGGAATGAGCGGAATTCTCCACAAACACGGAGGGGAAAGGGAGAGCAGCCAGCGATTCCCAGCCTTTGTTCCCCTCCTCGCCTCCACTCCTCTCCCTCATCCCGTTCCATCCAGGAACGGGACCTTCATCCTGAGGGATCCCAGAGGGATCCCAGACTTCGGAGTTCCGCACGGATTTTCTCATGAGCTCATCTTTCCTCGTGTGCTGAGGATCCCGGGAGTCTCCAGGCACTGGGAAGGAGGGAAGCAGCTCCTGGAATCTGCTTCATCCCACATCATTCCCATCGGAATGGGAGAACATCCAGGATCTCCCTGGCGAGGGGGCACCAGACACGGCACCAGCCGGGTGGGTCTGAGGCGATTCTATCCCTGCTGAGGGGCTGGAAAATGGGAGCAGGGATAGAGGGATATTCCCGGCCTTCGGAAGCGTGGGGAATGTGGGAGGTGAGCAGGGCTGGTAAACACAGCATTCCTATCCCCACCCTTCCCGGGAAAACACAAAATCAGGGATTAATAGCAAACAGACATTCCAGCTGTCCGCGGCTCTCCGGTTACGGGGGCCATTCCAGACGGTCCGGACAATTCCCAGGAATTGTTCTGAAACCTGCTAAAAACGCGGGAATTGCTGCCGGGATGAAATGCCACCCTTTTCCTGGAGTTCCGGTTTGATTTCCAAGATTCCTGGGGCAGGGAGAAGTCTTGTGCAGCGGGAGGGGAACCTAGAATTCCCAACGGAAGAGGCAGGAGAGCCAAGAATTCCTGGACCGAGGGCTGGATGCCGGTTGGAGCCGGAGCATCCCTTCCAGGTGGGGGCATTCCGAGGTGCCCTCGCCAGGGAAAACACGGAAAACCCAAAGACTCTCCAAGAATTAATGCCTTGAAGCCACGGAGACTGGGAAAAATCCAGTTCCCAGGAACCCATGGGATGATTTCACGTGGAGCCGTCGCTTCCATGGGATTGGGAACATTCCGTGTCGGAAAGGCTCCTTCCCTCCTCTTGGCGTCCTCTGCCCTGGCTCTTCCATGATTTTTTGGGGTCTGTTTTTTCTTGGATCAGTCGTCCCATCCCTTCCTTTGACCTTTTTTATTCCCTAAAAAGCTGTTGGGCCACTTGTTTGGATCTGCTCAGAGGATCCCGTGGTTTCTTCCCATTGGAATCGTTCGACGTTTGGAGCTGTTAAAATATTTACGGCTCCTGCATTCCGTGCCCGGAAGGAATTCCCACTTCCAAAAGGCTGGATTGCTTCCAGGTGGAGATCCAAGCATCCTGGTGGCCTCCATCAGGTTCTGGAGTAGGGAAAACACTTCCCTGAGGGCCACCGGAGTGGAATTGCCTTGATATTCCTGCAGTGGCTGGTGGGAAAAGGTGCTGGGAAATCCATGGGAGCAAAGAGCTGATCCCACAAGGATGGGACAAGGCTGGGATCCGAGGGGAGGCAGAAGAGGAATTTGGAGGGAGAACCCCTCAGGACAACATTTCGGATGGAAAGGAGCCAACTCCGCGGAGAGGGGACAGAAAAATTCCACGACTTTTTGGGAATGTCTCTCATGGAAGAGAACACAGATTCCGACCAAAAATGTTTCCTCAGGAAGAACCTGGACACAAAATTCCGGAATTTGATGTTTTATCTCCTCCATATCCATGGAATGGGGATGAGGGTGGGGATTCCCAGAGAATCTGTGGCTGCTCCCTCCCTGGAAGTGTCCAAGGCGGGCTTGGAGCAGCCTGGAAGGTGTGAAGGGGCTGGCGTGGGATGATCCCTAAGATCCCTTCCCATCCAAACCATTCCAGGGTTCCAGGATTGAAAGGACACAGGGTGGTAGGAAACCCTCAAATCCCATCAATCTAAACTTGGGGCAACCAAAAAGTTCAAATCCAAATATTTTTCCTGGAATCTTTTCCTGATCCTGGCAGGACAGAGCCTTAATTGGCTGCTAGGATTGAATGGAAAATCCCTGAAATTTCACCAGAGGGTAAAAATCCCGGATCCCTCGGAGCAGGGCTGATGGGGGGAAGGAGGGGGGGTCAACAATTCCAGAAAAAACGGGAAAAACACTGGAAAATTCCCTGAAGTGGCGATAAAAAANGGGAATCCCGTTCTCCTCATTATTCCCTGGATAACAGACGGGCTGGGAATCCCGTTCTCCTCATTATTCCCTGGATAACAGACGGGCTGGGAATCCCGTTCTCCTCATTATTCCCTGGATAACAGACGGGCTGGGAATCCCGTTCTCCTCATTATTCCCTGGATAACAGACGGGCTGGGAATCCCGTTCTCCTCATTATTCCCTGGATAACAGACGGGCTGGGAATCCCGTTCTCCTCATTATTCCCTGGATAACAGACGGGCTGGGAATCCCGTTCTCCTCATTATTCCCTGGATAACAGACGGGCTGGGAGACGTTTGGATGCTCTGCCTGACAGGTTGTCCATAAGGAAAGGGATTAAATCTTCCGAACAAATTGTCCGTCTTTCCTTGGTTGGGAATATCCATCTTTTCCATGGATAAAGGGTCATCAGGAATGGTGGATATTTATCACTGTGACCCCAGCTTTATTCCCAGCTCTGTTTGGAGATGATGGGAATGCTGCCAGAATCCATCGAGCATTCCAAGGATCCTCCAAGCTGGAATTAAATCCGGGATCATTGTCCCAAAGTGGACGGTCCAGCTCTCCCTGCGCTGCCCCAAAGTGACCACAGGGACTGGAAAGGGGAGCAGCAATTCCATGGGGAAAGCGGGAAGTGGGAAGATGGACCCGGACAGGCTTGGGGGAGATCCAGGGATGGGATATCCTGACATCATCCCGGCATCCGTGGGCTTGGACAGGGATGAGGAGAAGGACTGAGGATGAGGATTTCCCTGCGTTAGCACGGGCTGGTGATTAGCTGGGAATGTTAATGAGCCTCTGAATGTCTCCATTAATATCTGAATATGCAAATGAGCCTCTGAATATGTTAATGAAGCTTTGAGGTGGTGGCTGTGCCATCTCTGATGAGCACTCGGAGCCTCCCCCAGGCACAGCTTCCCATCTCTCCTGCTTTCCCTGGCTCCAAATCCCATCTCGTCCCTCTCATCCTGAGGCTTTCCCATTCCCGTGCCTCGGGATGCAGCCCGGAATCCCGGAACGAAGCTCTCCAGCCCCTCCCCACACCCCTGTCCTGTGGGGTGGCAGCCTCCCAGTCCCTGCTCCCAAGGCCGGGATGCCATCCAAGCCCAGCTCCTGTTTTCCAGAGAATCCCTGGGAGACTCCGGAGCTCTTCCTCCGCTCTTACTTCCCTTTTTTTTCTCCCCCCTGGGTTTCAGTTCTTTCCCTCTGTGAGCTAGGGAACAGCATTCCGATGGAATGGGAGCCTGAGATCCTGCAGAGCTGAAAGGGATGGAGCAGAGCCT
The DNA here is from genome assembly GCA_013399225.1 of Rhipidura dahli. Taxonomy (NCBI): domain Eukaryota; kingdom Metazoa; phylum Chordata; class Aves; order Passeriformes; family Rhipiduridae; genus Rhipidura; species Rhipidura dahli. Next base: position 36,889 of record VXAC01001816.1, read on the forward strand.
GAAAATCCCCGTGGGTGGCTCCCAGGCAAAGGGAAAAGGGAATTTCGGGATGTCCCCTCTCCCTGCGTGGCATTCCTGGCTGTCTCAGGATGTGATTCCAAAGGTGAATCCCTAAACTGAATGTCAGAGGTGCCGGGGCAAAGCCGGGCTGGATTGGGAAGCAGGGATGGCCCCGGGTGGGAAGACACGGAGTGAAGGGAAGGATGAGCAAATAAATCCAGGGAGTGACGGGATAAGCAGGGAAGGGCGCGGGATGGATGGGGTGGGATGGGTTGGAAAAGGTTTTAGTGGATGCTGATGTTCCTCTTGGATGAGCAGGAGCTGGACCATGGGATCCGCTGGAATTTGGGCACAGCGGGAGCCGGGTCCAGCTTGGACTCAAAGGCAGACGAGAAAAAAAACCGGGATGGGCCATTCCGAGCGTGGAGTTCCCAGCGCCACCCGACTGCAGAAATCCTGGGAAACTCACAATTCCAGGCCAAACTCATCCCTATTTCCCACAAGGAATGCCTGCACGGAACAGGGAGCAGGGAACAGCACGGGAAAGAGGGAATTGCAGCCCCCTGGCTGGAATTTTCCATCCGGAATTTTCCATCCCTGCATTGAACCGTTCATCCCTAGGGAAGGAGAGGTTGTCACTTGGATAAGATGGGATGGAGCTGCCGTGGGAAATCCCACCTCATTCCAGGCCTTGGAGAGTTGTGGAACCACGGAATCTCCCAAGCTGATCCACAGGGATCATCCAGCACAGCTCCAGCCCCGCACAGACTTCCCACCAATCCCAGCCCGTGCTTGAGGAGCTCCTGGAGCTCTGGGATTTGGGATATGGCCGAGGACGGGACACACGGGAGGGAGAGGCCGCAGAGCTGTGAGGGGAGCTTTTTTCCCTGGAATTCTGTGTGGAGCGTGCCGGTGCTTCCCTCCTCCTCGAAGGGGTCGTGTGAGCCGCACCAGTGCCTTTTCCCTGATCCTAACCATTCCCACCGCTGGGATAAATCCCATCCAGACGGAACATAAATCCAACTGCCGCCTGTGTGTTCGCCACAAAGCTCCCTGCAGGCTCCGCTTTCCCAAAGCGCGGCGGCTTTTCCGCCCCTCGGATCCCGTGTCCTACAGGAAGGACCACCCAGCAGCTCCTCTCCCATTGTTCCACTTGGATCCAGGGGGGCAACGTGGAAGAGGCTGGAGCTGCAGGTAAATCCCACCCAAGCTGATTCCAGCCTGGAAGAGAGAGAGCTCCGAGTCCCTTCCAGGGCCCAAAGGGGCTCTGGGAGAGCTGCAGAGGGACTGGGGACAAGGGCTGGAGGGACAGGACACAGGGAATGGCTTCCCAGTGCCAGAGGGCAGGGCTGGATGGGAGATTGGGAAGGAATTCCTGGCTGGGAGGGTGGGCAGGGGCTGGGCTGGAATTGCCAGAGCAGCTGTGGCTGCCCCTGGATCCCTGGAAGTGCCCAAGGCCAGGCTGGACACTGGGGCTTGGATCACTCCGGGATAGTGGGAAGTGTCCCTGCCCGTGGTGCTGGATGAGCTTTGAGGCGTTTCCCAATCCCAACCTTTCCAGGACCTGAAGGGAGCTACAAGAAAGATGGAGAGGGATTTCTTCCAATAACCTGGAGTGTCAGGACACGGGGAATGGCTTCCCACTGCCAGAGGACGAGGATGGATGGGATATTGGGAAGGAATTCCTATCCGGGAAGGAATTCCTCTGGGATGGTGCCCAGAGCAGCTGTGGCTGCCCCTGGATGTGCATCCAAGGCCAGGCCGGATGGAATTCTGAGCAGCCTGGGATAGCGGGAAGATGTCCCTGCCCATGGATTTTCCCTCATTCCCAAAACCCGGCAATGCCAATCCAACAGATGTTCTTGGGATGGAAACGGTGGGAATTGCTAATTAAATTCCAATCCCACCAGGATTGACCACGGAAGTTCCGCCCTGTCCCAGCTCAGGGTCTCTGTGCTGCCCTGGGCTGGATCTCCCCCTCCAGGATTCCAGAAAAAAATCCAGGAAGGATTTTCCCAGGCACCTTGCTGTCCTGGTTGTGGCTGTGCCCACACCTCCATTCCAGGCTCTTCCCGCTGGAAAAGATGGAGAATAAATCCAGGAGCAACAACGTCCAGCCTGGGGACCCTCTGGAATGGGTGGGACCTGCTCCAAAGGCTCCGTGCGGCTCAGGGAGCAGATCCTTGGGAATTTCCAAGGCAGGGATGAAGCAATGGGACTTGAAAGGGATTGTTGGAGCTCCAGGGAATGGCCTCGTGCTGCAGCCCCTAAAGCTCGTTAATTGTGGGACTAATTAAGGGCTGGGTTATTAAATTATCTCTGCACTCTGGGAAGAAAGCAAACAAAGGAATTCCTTGGAGCCTTTAAATCTGGATTCCCGAAATGTGTGTCCCATCTGGCCGGGAAACTGGGAGCCCCTGGCTGGGAACAGCCCTCCGGCTGTGTTCCATGTGGGGATGGATCTCAGGAGCAGGCTATTCCCAAAGGAATCCCACAGGAACGGCCCCTTCCAGAGGCGTTTTTGGGGCTCTGCCATCCCAAACTGGAGATGTGAGAGGCAGCTGGATCTGGATCCATGGATGGCTATTCCTGGGAAGGCGGAAGTGTCCCTTTTGTGCAGTGTATCCCGAAAAAATCATCTGGGATGAAGGGGGGAAATCCCACTCTGGAACAGGGAATGGGGTGGTTCCAACACTCCAGTGCATGAGAGGATTTCCAACCGGCTGCCCTCGCTCCATCCCAAAATATTTCAGGAGCCGGGCAGTGGAATTGTGGGATTTACAATTTGCACATGGAAGGAGGATGAGGGGACTCGGGAAGAGGGAAAAGTACGAGGCACGGCTTTGGAAAGGGAGAGAAAGATGAAGGAATTGCTGAGGAGTCAGTTATGGAAAAAAGCTGAGGAAAAGGATTGGAAGGAGTAATTCTGTTATTTGGGATCTCCAACCCCACGGATTTGCTGCCAGGTGAGCTGGAAAAAAGGGAGCTATGGAAAAGAATGAGTTGTCCTGGTGGAAAAGGGAGGGATTATGGATTGTCACTGTCCAGTTTGGGGCTTCTCAGCGCAGGAAAAACATGGGAATACTGGAGGGAGCCCAGTGAAGGGATTCCAGGATGGCTGGAGGCTGGAGCAGTGGATATTGGCGGGATCTGGAATTGTTCCGCCTGGAGAAGGCACAGGAGAGAGTTGTTTGCTCCTAACATTGACCTGATGGTCCAGAGGCAGATCCAAACTTTTTTGGGAAAGATATGGACAGGGATCCATGGATTCGAGCTGCAGGAAGGAAGGTTCAGGTCGGACACGGGGAAAATATTTCACGCCTGTAGTGGTCAAATCCCGGGAAAAAAAAAAAATCCTGGAGAGTTTTCCTGGATCTCCTTTCCTGGGAATATCCAACCCTCAGCTCCAAAGTCCTGCTCTGATTTGGGCCGAGCCTGGAGCAGAGACATCCACAGATCCCTGCCAGACTTCCTTCCTCCCCAAATCCAGGGAATTCGGCTCCACGGAGCCCTGGAAAAGGAGGATTTGTCGGGCTCAGCCTTTAACTCGTTGCACGTGGAGCAGCCGAGCTGTGGAATTCCCACAGCAAATCCCAAAACAAAGCCCAGCTGGGGAATAAAGCGCGGGAGATTTTCCAGCTGACCTGGCTCGAGATTCCCACGGGAACCGCAGAACTGTGGATACTCCAAGAGGCTCAAGAATGTCGCAGTCCTGGGGGTTTTCCCAGTGGGAATTGCCCCTCAGGGATGCGGAGCAAGCCAGGATTAGCCAAAAATCCCAAATCTGTCTCTGACCAGTCAAAGGCTGGGAAAGATTTGAATCCTGATGTTGTTTTTCCATTAAAATTCCTTTGTTTTATTCCCAAGCTGGTCCAGCTGGGTGCCAGCTTCCCTCATTCCTCATGGGAATGTCTTTTCCAAGCTCTGCTCTTCGGCCCTGGGATAAAAAGAATTGTGGATTCTGCGGAGGAGGCTCAATCCCTGTGAGATCCATCATTTATAACTTAATTAATTGACTTCATAAAGCCAATTAGAGGGGAAAAGAACCCCAACAGGACAACAAAACAAATCCCAAGTTTCTCGGAGCTCTCCGGAGTAGAACTGGGAAATATTTGGAATTTTTTTTTTCCAAGAAAACCTCTCCTCTTTCTCCTTGGGTGGAACCTGTTGGGAGATGGGAATGTGGAGAATTTTCCTTCTCCCTGAGGTGGAACTTTTTGGGAGACTGGGATGTGGAGAATTTTCCTCTCCCTGAGGTGGAACCTGTTGGGAAACCGGGATGTGGAGAATTTTCCTCCTCCTCAGGTGGAACCCATTGGAGACGGGAATGTGGAGAATTTTCCTCCTCCTGAGGTGGAACCTGTTGGGAGACAGGGATGTGGAGAATTTTCCTCTCCCTGAGGTGGAACTTGTTGGGAAACCGGGATGTGGAGAATTTTCCTCTCCCTGAGGTGGAACCTGTTGGGAAACCGGGATGTGGAGAATTTTCCTCTCCCTGAGGTGGAACTTTTTGGGAAACCGGGATGTGGAGAATTTTCCTCTCCCTGAGGTGGAACCTGTTGGGAAACCGGGATGTGGAGAATTTTCCTTCTCCTCGGGTGGAACCTGCTGCTGAACCTTTTTCCAAAACCAGGAATTCCGCAAATTCCTATTGTGGAATATCTTCCGAGGCCTGTTGGGACACCTTTTCCAAGACCTGGATATGAACCCTGGAGAACGAAGGTGAGCCCTCCCACTGGAAAAATCCGTATTTTGATTTGCATCCGTGGATGAGGCTCAAGGAGACTTTGGGATCTACTGCAGTTTAAAATCCGGGATAAAAATGATAAGAAAATGTCACAGGGTGATAAAAGGTGAATAAAAATTGTTATTGTTGGGAGTTGTCCCATCCCTGGAAGTGTCCAAGTCCAGGTTGGACGGAGCTTGGAGCAGCCTGGGATAGTGGGAAGTGTCCCTGCCCGTGGTGCTGGATGAGCTTTGAGGCGTTTCCCAATCCAAACCTTTCCAGGACTCTTTCCTGCAGCTTCCAGGAGCTGAAGGGAGCTACAAGAAGGATGGAGAGGGATTTCTTCCAAGAACCTGGAGTGTCAGGACACGGGGAATGGCTTCCCACTGCCAGAGGACGGGGATGGATGGGATATTGGGAAGGAATTCCTGGCTGGGAGGGTGGGGATAATAAGAGATAAGAGCCAAGATGGAGGAATGACACAGCTAAAAATTCCCTCTTTCCTTCTCCTTCCCGTGATCCGCGCTCTGCCGAGGGATTACCGGCTGCTTTTTGGATATTGGATTGAGAGTCTGAACAACGAATTCCGTGAAAAACGGAATAAAACATCCTGGGAAGAAGAAGGAGCCGTTCTTAATTCTGCTTCCCTGCTCCGGAGGAGGAGGTGCTGTCCCTTATCTCGCTGTTGTTTATCTCGGCGTTGCTGATAAGAGGTGATAAAGGACCAGCAACACCGTTCTGCCTTTTCCGGCATATTCCGGATATTCCCGCTCAATTAACAAGGATTGGTCGATATAAAACCGAGATCCCAACGCCTCAGACCATGAGGAGAAGGATTTGGAGCTGCTGGTGGATGAAAAGTGGGATTTGGTGTGCCCCTGGGTTGATCCCGAGGGACGCAGGATTAGGGATGGGAATCTCCCCCTCTGCCCCACTCCGGGGATTCCCCACCTGCAGAGCTGTTCCGGCGCTGGATCCAGCATCGGGAGCTGCTGGAGAGAGTCCAGAGGAATCCATGGAGCTGCTCCCAGGGCTGCTCTGCTCTGGAAGAGCTGGGAATCTTCCCCTGGAGAAGAAAAGGCTCCAGGGAGAGTTCAGAGCCCCTTGCAGGGCCCAAAGGGGCTCCAGGAGAGCTGCAGAGGGATTTGGGATAAGGGATGGGGATGTTCCCAAGCTCCAGGAGGGTCTGGACAACGCTGCCAGGCACAGGAATCTACCTGGGATTGGTGGGGCCAAGGGTTGGATGATCCTTGTGGATCCTTCCAACTCAGGGCATTCCCTGATTTTTCTGGTCAGGGTTCCAAACCCTCCCTTCCCAATTCCCAGGTGAAATTCCTCCGGCTCTTCCTTGTCCATCTCCCCCAGGCAATGCTCCCTAAAAGCTGAGCTGCTCCTTTCCCAGTCTGGACGTTCCGTTCAAAAAAATCCCACAAAACCAAACCGGGAGCGGGGTCGTGACCTCGTTCCCTTCATTTCGGAGCCATTTGCTCCCAAAAAAACGGCCCCTGGTTGTTTGTTAGTTTGGTTTTGGAATATTTGGAGGGAATTTCCAGTCTGTTTTCTTTTCCAGGGGGATGGGAATTCCAAAAGCTTCCATTATTCCTTTAAAACCTGCCCAGGAATTCCCTCCCACCTTCCCACCCCGCGACGGGACAGAAATCGGGAAATAACCCAATCCATGAATCCATTCCCTGGGGAGCCTGTTCAGGGCCTCCGGGGGCAGAACCTTTTCCTGATATCCGACCTAAAAATTCCCAAGCTCCCTGACACACTGTGGGCTTGGCCAAGGACTCTCCTCGATGTCCCACAGCTCCGACTCGGATCCATCCGGATCCTTGGCTGCTGCTGGGAGCGCTGGGAGGTCCCATCCCAACCCTGGGAGTTGTGTTGTGGAATCACCGAGGCTGGAAAAGATCTCAGGAATGACGGAGTCCGACCATTCCTGGCACTGCCAAGGCCACCACGGATCGGTGTCCCCAAGTGCCACATCCGCAGGGATTGGAGCCCCCCTGGGGGTCTGGGAGGGGGCCCAGCTGTGCCAGGCTGGACACGGAGCTCCTCGGCTAAAACTGGGAAGTGGGAAAGGGGCCCAAGGCAGGTTTGGGAGTATCCCCGCAGGGTGAGGACCTGGGAATGCTCCCAGGAATCCTGAGCCAGGAATGAAATGTCCGGAACTCTGGGAGCAGAGCACGCGCTGGGCTCAGCGTGTGCCGAGCGGAGCTGGGGCCGCTGCCCGAAACCGTGGGAGCTCTGTGGGAAAAGCCGAGCGGCTTTTCCTGCCTCTCTAATTCCTCACAGCCCATCCCAGCTCGTGCCGCAGCTCCGCAGCCATTCCCGGTGGATTCGAGGACAATGCCGCTCTTAAGGAGCAGGAGGCGGAATTCCAGGATCAGCAGTGACCTCGTGTCCCGTGGTTTTTGTGCTCCCGGGCCTCCAAGGACAGGGTTGGGATTTTTTGTCCCATTCGGAAGGGTTTCTTTTATTTTTGTTTCCGTGGAATGGTGTCAGTTTGGCCAGGGAAAAGCGGAAGAGGAGTCACTGGAGCTGGAAACAGGGAAGGAGCCAGTGTTCCGTCCTTCCTGTGGAGAGCACCGGGAAAAGGAGGCGGAGAGAACAAGGAGAGAGCCAAAGCTTCCCAGGAGGGAGGACTGGAGTGTGCCGGGATCCGGGCTGGATGGAGCCGGGAAGATCTTCCCCGCTTCAATTGGAGCTGAGCTTGAGCGGGCCTGGCTTTGGTGAGGAGCCCTGGAAAGGGATCTGGAAAATCCAGGCCAGGAAAGAGGGAAAAAAGGCAGGAAAGAACCCTTTTCCCACTTACCCAGGAAGGAAGGGCTGACCAGCCCTTCCCAACACAAGCAGTGGATCCAGAGCCGATGATCCATGGCTGGCTCCCTAAAAGTGGACATGGGATGAAATTCCATGAATGGCAGCGCTGAGGGAGCAGCCGAGGCCCCGCTGGGAGGCCCCGTTCGGATCATGGAATGATCCCGGAATGGTTTGAAGCCCTGGGCTCCCAGAGAAGCTGTGGCTGCTCCTGGATCCTTGGAAGTGCCCAAGGCCAGGTTGGACGGGGATTGGAGCAGCCTGGCGCAGTGGGAGGTGTCGCTGCCCATGGAATGGGATGGGTTTTAGGGTCCTTCCCAACAGAAAAATTCCAGGATTCTCGGATTCCCACCCTGAATTACTCTCTGGAGCGGTTCCACGACTACGTCACAAGATCTGTTCACTTTAATTAATTATTTTAGCATTCCATGGGGAATGGCAATCCCTGTGGATTATTAATCCCACAGGAGATTCGAAGGAGAGGAATTCTTTTCCCTGGAAAAGCAACACTCTGCTTCCCAAGTGGAAACCATCGCTCTGGGGGGATGCTTAGGGCAACATCCAAGGAGAGGAAATTCATCCGTGAGGGTGAGATCTGGAAGGGATAAAAATCGGAAAAAAGGAGGGAAGTGAAATTCCAAAGGGACCCTCACAAATCCTTCAAATTCCCTGCCCTTTTTCCCTGCTCTGGGTGGGTTTTGATCTGGAGGTTGGATTTTTTTGGGATCTGCGTGGAGAAGTGGGAGAGATTTTCCTGGATGTGGTTTCTTTTCCCGTGGGGAGTTCTGGGCAGCTCCCGAAGCCCACACGGAAAGGGAGCGGTGAAAATCCACGAAAAGGCACAGACTCCGCTCTCCTCGTTATTCCATGGAAAAGAATTCCCAGCCCGGGGCACGGTTCTGTCGCTGTAATTACTCGGTGAGTGCATTACAGCTCCGCTCTTCCTTGGGAGCCATTCCCTTTTGTCTGGATGCTCTTTTTTCATGGATCTGGAGCTGGCTGCTGGTCTTACATCCCGAGATTCCCGCTGGGCGCTCCGTGCCGGGGGTGGAACAAATGGTTTTTGGGAAGCGCTGCTGCTTTTCCAACCTCTGGCAGCGTTTCCAGAAGGAACTGGCAGGCGAGCAGCACATGGAGAGCTGAGGGGGATTAAACTCCGGCTCAGGCCAAGGTCTGAGTCCAGTTAATCTCCCGATTAATCCTGGGAACGTGCTCCATGGAATTTTGGAAGGGGCCAGATTTAGGGGGAGAGGAAATTCATGGATTTACAGAGCTGGGAGCCCTTGGAGCGAGGGCTTATCAGTGGGAAAACTGGTGGTTGTAAGGATCACATTCCTGATCAAAATCCTTGGATTGTCACCGGTGCTGGGGGAGCTCAGCATTCCTGGGAAAAGGGGCGACATTTTTTCCCTGGTTTTCCTTTTTCCCTGGTTTCCCTTTTCCCCCTGGTTTCCCTTTTTCCCTGGTTATCCGTTTTCCCTGGTTTCCCTTTTTCCTCTGGTTTCCCTTTTTCCCGTGGTTTCCCTTTTTCTCTGGTTTTCCTTTTTTCCCTGATTTCCCTTTTTCCCTGGTTATCCTTTTTTCCCTGATTTCCCTTTTTCCCTGGTTTCCCTTTTTCCCTGGTTATCCGTTTTCCCTGGTTTCCCTTTTTCCTCTGGTTTCCCTTTTTCCCGTGGTTTCCCTTTTTCTCTGGTTTTCCTTTTTTCCCTGATTTCCCTTTTTCCCTGGTTATCCTTTTTTCCCTGATTTCCCTTTTTCCCTGGTTTCCCTTTTTCCCTGGTTTCCCTTTTTCCCTGGTTATCCGTTTTCCCTGGTTTCCCTTTTTCCTCCCTGGTTTCCCT
>VXAC01001833.1:0-22080 GCA_013399225.1 Rhipidura dahli
AGAGCCCGAGGGAGTGGCCAGGGGGGAGTGAGGGCATGCAATGCTGTATGATATTGCATAAATATTAAAGCAATACCTTTCCAGGTATTCCCAGATAACCTTTTGAAATTTTGTTTTTTCCTTTTTCCCCCCAGTTCTGCTGTTTTAGATCCTCCACAAAATTTTTGGTGCTAAGCAAATAATACTTGGCTTTGTTTTCATATGTCTGCATGGAGCGTATTAGCATGCATTCACCTCCTTGCAGTGCAAATATATGTGTACAGCAGTGGTGTTAGAAAGTGTGAGTGTTGAAATCATGGTAAAATTGTAATCTTCTAAGTCACACTGTTTTACAATTTTTTAATTGCATGTTAAGGAGAGGCGGAGAATACTGTTCAGACTGGAAGTTCAATGAAAGTGAATAGCCTGCTATTGAAAGCGATAAATCCATCTCAAATAAATTTGAACACATTGGAACAGCTATTTCTTTCAGTGAAAACCAACACTAAATTTCATTTTTCAATGCAAAAAGAACCCTAATTATTTAAGTAAAGGGAACTGCTTGTCCTTAAAAGAACTGAGTGGTCTGTCTTAAATTATGATTAAACATATTCCCTGTAATAATTCCTGGAGTACTGTGACATCCAGAGGAATATGAGACCAATACGCCCTGTCTTCTTATGCCTTTTTCAATCTGCGCAGTCTTTATAGTCCCTGCTGTGAGAAACCTGATTGCATTCAAACAATTTTTAAAATACTGCATTCATTGTCAGGTAGGACCTTAACACAGAAAGTTATGATGGGAAAAGATGGGAACCATGGAAGAATGAGCTACTCTAGAATGTCCGACAAAGTGAAGAAAATTGATAAAAGGCAACATAATTAGCATTGGTCAGAATGGCAGAGAAGGTGTCGTTTTTCATAACTTCTAATTTAATTTAGTTCCATACTCTTGAGGAACCTATTAAGTGCTGATAACTTGGGGTGAAGCTGCAGTGGAACTGCAGGTTGATCTCTGAGTGGCAGAGCCTAAAACAAGAGGCTGTGAGCTGCCACTGACTTGTGGTAGACAGTAATCATGCATTATGTTATGGTGAGGGAAAGAAGCCTCTCCCACAAGGCCTGTTTGGTTATGGTGATGTACCCCAGTTCTGATTCCCTGGTTGGCTCTTAGTGTTAGCCACATCCCTCTACTTAAGATCAACCTGTCACATGTTTGGGGTCATTTGCCTCTGGAACCCTTTGTGAACTGAAGCATTAAAATTGCTGCTGGTGGAGCTCTATGCAAGGACCCTTCTCTGCTTCTCCCCATCAGATACATATTACTGAAGCTATCCCTGTGTCTGTGCTCATGCATATGAGCCACAGAACCGAGAGGGCACCAGTGATAGGTGGTGTCCCATACTGGGTGCCAACTATTGCTTAGTCCCACGTGCCCCCACAGATACTCAGACAGGGTCAGTAACATGTCAGTGACAATGAGTCGAGAAGGCTACTTGCTTTTCATCCTGGCAGGAGCATGGATTTATTTGTCTGTCCCCTCCAGAATCTCCAAGCAAATACCAAGACAAAGAGAAGCTCAAGGGTTTTCCTGGGCTCAGGAGGAGGCAGAATAAAGGGAATGGGGATTAGCAGGGAAGCTCTGGGCGAGTGGTGAAGGGCAGAGGCCAACAGCCAACCAGAGAAGCCAGCTGGGTAAATTGACATCACAGAACATGCATCCTGAGAGAGGGGCCTCTCCAGTCACCCCAACACCAAGCACGATCACTGACCACTACACTGACCCTTTGTACAACAAAGAGCATGGGGACGTGTGGGACAGCCAGGTGAGGGACACTCAGATACACAGCAGGAGATGAGGACTCAGCAGGAACAGCCAAGACTTATATGTGTTTGGACTGTGAGGGTATTAAACCTCAGGATTTCCACCCTCCAGAGGCATCAGCTCAAGATATTGAGGCACCATGATTAAATAAATTTAATGAAGCAGAGGTTTGAGCCTCTAAAATGGGAAACTGAGAGTGTTTGACTGTGTGAGTTGTGTGAGTAGGGATTCAAACTGTGTAGGAAGATCACTAACAGACATCATGTAATTTCTTGGTGTTTTACACCTTCATGATTAGAAGTGCTGTTTGGGTGTGCTAGTGAGCGGACGTTTTAAATTATACATCAGAAATTCTTCTTTCAAGTTTTTATCTTAATTTCACATTGAAAAATTTCTGTTTAGTAGAAATCTGTACGCATGTCACAAACAGCAGCTCAAAAAGATGTTTAGGAAGATACCTAGTATTTAATATCTAGCTATCCCTTGCAGCAATTACTGCCTTTGCCATGTTGTATTGTAGTAAAATGCAGCTGGAACAAATTAGAGGTCTGGTTTTAACTATATAAATTGATTTTGGAATTCTGGGAACTGATAAGGAAGTGGCTTTAGCCCAATATTTGATTTATGGTTCAATATGTTTCTTCATTATTTGATTGTTGCAGGTTTATGGCAAACCTTACAGGCTGAGTTTTCCTGAGAGGAAATGTCAAGAAACAACATGAAAAGTGAAGCAAATAGTACTAGTAGTATTCAGATAACTCTGTTTTAGTTTGCATTAGATAGCAAGTCATTAATGAGCAAAAGACTTCTGTATAGCTATCAGAAGACTTTATTGAAAAGAATATGTAGAGCACCAATGAGTGTCTGTATCAACTGCTAGATTTCTTTTCTTTGCATTTTCAGGAAAATATTTTATAATAATATTGCTACAATGAGAGAAAAAGGCCATGTTTTTTATTTAGATACTACACAGTTGTAGAAGTGTATACTAGGAAATAAAAAAGATGCCTAAGGTAGGGCAAACAATGATGTGTGCATTTTTTATGAAGAGAGAATGCATTATCTAAATATCTGGGTCTGCACTAAATGACAGATAATTTACACTGTTGAAGTGTTAGGCAGCCCACAATCATTTTGTTATCCTACAAGTTTAATATTTTTCAGGCATATATTTTTTTCTAACTAAAAAATAAAATCTGCACATAATATTTCCTCCAGATTAAGAAATAACTTCACTATTTAACCTGTTACAACATTTTAGAGAAACCCTCCCCATAAGGTATTTTATTGTATTTTGCAGGACATAAGGAGTCCATATGCCATAAAGATTTTCTTTAGTCCAAATTGCATTATGATAGTAATTAGCTCTAGAAATTCTTTATTAAACATAATTAATATTGTTTCCATACAATATTTAAGGTATCACAATGACATTTAGTCCAAATGAAGTGATGATGATGTTCCACATAGTAAAAAAGTTGTGCTATCACAAAAAGCTGTAAAAGTTAATCAACCTGTAGCCAAGAAGTGTTACATGAAAGGGGTAAAAAGATGAAATACGAGAGAACTGGATGGACAGTGGGCCTGTGCCCAATGGTGAAGAATTTTGAGATTTCCATAGTTGGTTTAATTTTAGCTGGGACCTGAACTATAAGAGACTGAAAATCTGTCTGCAAGCTGGGAGATCACATGACTTTAAGGAGATAAAAATACTTTGATAGGGCGTGCTGCTTTCCAATATTTGAGACTCTATGAACAGCCACGTTACTTGGTCTCTTTTTGATATAAAGACAAAAATACTGAATCCCTGTTTTTATGGCAATCCTAGAGGTATTCTGGGAAGGTGTGTGTCTAAAACTCAAGAATATCCTGGACTTCCAGACCATGTCACCAACATCTGTAAATTGGTCTGCCTCAGAAGTCGGCTGACTCTAAAGACAAGAAGCTCATGTGCCAGTTAGAAGGCTGTGAAATCCCTGTTTGAGGCAGCTACCAGGTTTTTTGTGGTCAAACAGCAGGTTGCTTTGGAAAATTCCTCCAGATAACAGAATTGGGATGCTTTGTAGGTATGAAGATGAATATTACCATACCACCCACTCACTCTCTAGGCTCCAGTACAGTAAGTAGCCAAAGGCCTTGCCAGTGATGAATAAACATGAAGGCAAGTAGAGAGTTTCCTTTAGCAAATCTACCTGTATTCAGTATGATGGAAATTGTAAATATCTTTATTAAAGATGATTTTATGGGGGAAGAAGTATCTCGGTGCATGGGTAAATGCCAATATACTTTTAGGAATTTTTGTAATAAACTTTGGGAAAAAAACAACTGGGAATAGTGTTTAGAAAGTTCAAAAACCCCCAAGAATTACAAAAACGATCTGCTTACAGATGCAGACCCGTTAAAGTTACAGGTGTGTCACTTGGGGTGAGCCTCAGGAGTACCACTCCTGTGAGGGAGGCTCCAGCGACCTTCCAGCAGACAGGACAAGTGAAGTCTGCCCGCTCTTGGCGGCCGATAACTGAGCTGTGCTGGCTCAAGGCACAGAAAGCAGGCCCTGAGGAGGCAGGATGATGCAATCCCAAATTCCCGGGAACAAAGGAGGCAGGACAGGACTTCTTCCTTTGCACTCCAAGAGTTTATTCCCAAAGGGAGCAGCGCCAAAAAGCCCCGGGCCGAGATTGTGCAAGCCATTTTATACAGGGGGTGAACAGGGAGGAGAACACAGGGAAAAGCAATGAGCAGTAACACAGGGGGAGGAACCCAGTAACATTCATACCATAAGGCACAACCAGGGGAGGGGAAAACAACAACAACCAGTGAACAACGAGTAACTAAGAACTTTCTAGAACTGGGGGCCGTAACTGAGACCTCAGCCTTGCCCACAGACAGACCCTCTAATTCTGATTCATCGGCCCATTGGATGGGCAGGATCTGACAGGCACTGGACTGCCCAGCAGTCAGGTGGGCCAGCACAACACAGGTGTCTATTTAGGCATTAAAGTACTTTTTATAATGTGTATATTTGTACAACTGATTACCCTAGAGAAGGTAATGTTAAATTATGTAAAAGCCATGACAAAAGTACAGCAAAAAGTAATTCTTTAAAATGGGTAGGTCAGAATTTCTGCACTATCTTTTTTCATGATGAGTAAGGCTTCATCTGTATATATAGATAAATACACTATCTGGAATTGTAGATGATGTAACATTTTATTAGACCAGTGCTGTTTATCTTCATCAGTGACGCAGATGAAGCAATTGAGTGTGCCCTCAACAAGTTTGCAGAAGACACCAAGCTGAGTGATGCAGTTGACACACCTGAAGGACAGGATGCCATCCAGAGGGACTTGGATTTGGAAAAGCTTGAGAAGTGGCCCCTGGGAATTTCATGAGGACCAACAAAGCCAAATGTAGGTCCTGCACCCATACTGGAGCAACCCCTGCTATCAAAACAGGCTGGGGACTGAGGAGATTGAGAGCAGCCCTGCACAGAAGGACTTGGGGGTACTGGTGGATGTTAAATTGGATATGAGCAAACAGTGGCTCCCCTGGGTCAGGAAATATACAGAAATTATGGAGAAGGTCCAGAGGAAAGGTACAAAAATGATCAGAGAGCTGTAGTACATATTCTGTGGGTGTAAACTGAGAGAATTGGAATTGAACAGCCTGAAGAAGAGAAGGCTCTGGGAACATCTTATTATGGCCATTCAGTATCAAAAGGGGACTTGTCAGAAAGATGGAAACGTACCTTTTAGTAAGGCGTGTTGCAACAGGACAAGGCTTTAAATTCAAAGAGAAGAGATTCAGAAGGTGTCAGAAAGAAATTTTTTACAGTGAGGGTGGTGAAACTTGCACAAGTTGCCCAGAGAGCTGATGGATACTTCATCCCTGGAACATTCAAAGTCACCTGTGTGGGGCTCTCAGTAACCTCAATTCATCTCTCCCTTGCAGAAAGTATGAAGTTGATTAGCTTATAACCCAATAATAACCCATATATCCTATGATTTTATTACAGAATGGAAAGTAGAATCCTGTGCTTCAGGATTTTATACAGTATTTGGTTATTTTTGTTCTCACATCCTGTTAAAAATATTTTCCTGTACTTTTATGTAGCTAGCTCCTGTTGACCTCAGGGTACTAAATGAAATGAGATGAAGACATTACCTTTTGTAGTACAGCCACGAAGTTAAGAAAAAATTAAAGGTAGGACTTAGTTTGAAGCCAAACCTTTGTCTGTCTTTTCCCTCAGGCTCTGATTCATTGTGAATGGAATGCCAGTCAGGCATATATTACTAGATTATTGATTGGACTGAAATCAGTACAATTTATGTTTAAACACATATTCTGTTCTAGTTCTGCTTTATTATTTTTTAACCATGCTGATATGATTCAAGAAAGTATTCTGTGTATCAAAATCCTGCTCTGTATGGATCTTTAAAATCCAGCAAAACGTCTTTACAAATGAGTCTATCTTTTGCATATACAGATGCAAGTGCAAAAAGGTCTTTAATGTGATAAAATTCCAGGTCATTTCTCCTTCCTCTTACAGCACTCTGCTGTCATTGTTTGGCAAGATTCAATGCCTCAATGATTTCTTGAAGTAATGCTCCTTTTCAACAAGGTTAGTCATCTAGTGAAAGAACTGAAATCATACGGCACTTACAAGCAGTACGAATAAGAATGTCTTAGTAGTGCATAGAAGTACTTGTAGATTAGGTGAAAATAAGGGTCTAGTGATCATTTACTGAGAAATTAATTATCTGCAAATAGAGAGATGCTCCCTACTTCCTGCTAATGTCATGTGGGAGTTCAAGGTGTCCAAATTTACTTTAGAATGTGCTCCTTACTACATTCAGTAACACAGAGTGATGTTCCGAAAGAGACCAGTCTGCTGAGTCTGGCTGTGTTTCTTTGCACAGCAAATACTGGTGTCATGCTATCATTTGTCTGGTCTTTGTTATGATTGTGCATATGTTCCTGTCAGAGAATTGCTGATAGTGCTGGTCTCCTGCTCCAAGACCTGGGTCAACATGTAATTAAACGCAGCACCATAAAGGAGGAAAAACTGCCTATCTGAGGCATTGGTTAGGTTCCCACATCTATTAATACAAGATTTTTTAGGCTTGTCTGCTTATGAGAAACATAATCAGGAATAATACTCTAAGGAAAAATGTGATTCCATTGTACACAGATAGAAAACCCTAGTGTTAAAAAACAAACAAACAAACCAAAACAAAACATTTGCTCTGGAAAATAACGAAAGCAATGGAATATCAAATACATTTTTTCTGCCAAAGATAAATAATTTCTAAATAGGGCAGTTGTCAAATACTTACAGACGTTGGAGCCTTTAAAGAACACACATTATCAATTCAGTGTTCAGCTCTTAGAACGTCAAACAACTTGTATTAAAAAATCATTGTTTCTTATATGCATTATGTGCAAAAAAACCCCTTTTAGATACTGAGTTCTTCAAAGTTCTTTAATCGAGGCTTGTTGAAAATTTTCACGGCCTGAAATTCAAATTCGTCTACACTTTGACATAATTCTATGACTGCAGTGATAGAAGGGCTTGTCAAACAATATTGCATGATACACTTCTGTGTTTTTCTGGCTGACCACTGCAGTGACCTCCTTCAGGCAATGGAATCAAAACTACTAATAATGTTCTGAGATTTATATAAATGCATCAACTTTAGCAAAAAAAAAAAAAAAAAAAAAAGGGCGGATGTTTGCAAATCAGTAGACGGTGTAAGACACAGTATAACTATAGTCTAGCAGAAGCTTGCATTTTGAAGAAAGCTTTTTCAAAAACATTTTTTGGAAGATAATTGTCAGAAAGAAGATTTTTATTTAAAAATATTATTAACCCCAAAATCTATATCAATACTTTTAACTGAGCAATACATTATTAGTAAATGCTTATAATGAAAAAGTTATTTCTAAGATGATATATCAGGAATTTTGAAATTGCTTTACCTGCTTACTGAACTGAAAGGTTCTGCATCCATGCCTGAGTGGTGGCCTCTACCCTCTATTTTAATCAATGGCATATGGCAGCAATAATGATTAAAAAGTATTCCTGACAGCTGGAGAGATGTTCCGATGAGACACTAAAAGTAAGATACAGTCTGTCTTTCTTTTGTCTGGACTGCTTCTGACAGTAATTTTAAACAGAATTGAAAAATATTTAATATATTACCTTATCGTGACACCTAAACAAAAATTAGACAGTAATAAAACAACAGAAGATATGAGATTTGTGTGTGAATTTCTTCAGAAATATCTCCTATGTAACCTGGCAATCTTTACAGTTGACCAGTGGGATTCAAAATGTGGCAGGTAGCTCTTTTTAATTCAAGACACTGGAAACTGCCTTAAGGTTTCTTAATGACAGCATAAATGGAACATGACTGGCATCTTTATCTGCACCAATGAAAAATAAATGCATTTGCAACAACGGGAGACTTGTAAGTGCAATAATTTTTTCACTCCTTTAAAAAAAGGAAGACAAAAGCATCTACCATGACTGATACAATTTCTTGCATTTTATGTGTATTGTAAGCATGTCTATAGAAGGAGATTTCAAGAAAAAAATGAGTAATTACTTAAAAGAACCCATTTTTGTTACCTAGATTGGTTTGACTTTTAAAAATGTGTGTTGGGTTATCTTACTTTGTTTTAGTAACAGCCTCAAATGTAAAAAATCATTCCAGATACACTCTGCATTTGAAACTATATTAGCATGAAAAGGATGATGTTTTACTGAAGAGAAAAACCAGTGGGATATGTTTCACATATTAAGATGCCATCTTTTCATTGGCTGCAGTTGATCCTTATTTTGAAAATTTGTGGGAACTTTGGACTGTTGTCCATGTTCAAATACCTGATTCTGTAGTGATGGTCAGTGAATTAGACAGGAGTTTGTTATGCTGTGCCTGAGCCTAGGAAGCACACATTCACAGGAGAGATTGTTCCACTTTCTCCTGCATGCCTACTCTTTTGTGGATAGGAACAGACATTGGGAATAAGATTTCCTATTCGTTGACTATGTTCAGAGGAGTCAGACAGACTAGCTTCTCCTATTAACTCCTCTGCTGTACCTGTCAAGGGACTGACAGAATTGCTGCAGACCTGATGAAATTTGGGGTCAGGGATGGGAAAAAGGAAAGGATGGGGCTTAATGCACTCCTGTGCATTTGAAGCATGCCAGCTTTTATCAAATGGCAGTGTGCTAATTTTGTGGTCCAGGGAGATCTGGCAAGTAGGAAAGTTTACCTCAGCTGCTGCCTAGCAGCAGTATTTGAAGCATGGGTCTGAAAAAGCTGAACTGCTCTTGATATGAATGACTGAGCAATGCCTGTGTGAGGCAATGAGTACAGCAGGGAGCCGAGCCTGGGTTAATTGAAACAGGGTACCTGTGGTCTGAGGTAGATTGGCCATAAAGAGAGCAGGAGAATATGAGGGTGTAAAGGCTAGGGAATGTGTAGATAAGGCCTTCCGATGCAGGCTATTGATAATGGTTGGAGTCTGAGAGCATGCTTAGATGAGTTAATTAGCTAGATAGATTGTACATGCTGGATGCTCAATAGGCCTTATAGAAGCTGATAAGATTAGATGATAATATAATTTGGGAAACAAGAAATGCATGTAAGGAAAAGTTGGATTTAAGTGTGATACAGTTTAAAGAATGTAAGTGCATTAGTTATTGCACATCTATATAGTACCTGATTTTCAGTATGAATATTGCTGTGTGTCATTGTCCCTTAAGAAATTCAAACACTTAAGCAGTCAATCTGACTGTGAATTGAGCTTTGGGGCTAGGCATATCTAGGTGAATCAAGTCATTTGGGATCAGAAGCATATTCTGGAGTAATCAAAAGTAGCTGATTAGTGAACATTCACATGCTGGCATACTAGCAGTTTTGGAAGCAGCAGCTAGTGTGCTCTGGCATTAGGCATTACAGTTCTGAGCTATTGTTTTGATGAACTGAAGGAATCCCTTTTACTGTGAGGTGGTGACCCTTGCTAATGTAATAGTGTCCACTGAAAGTAATGACACCCACTGGCAACTGTGACATTCACAAATACTTTGAGATAAGAAAGGACTAAATTCAATGACAGAAAAGGAAATATTCTTGCATGCGTACCGGATTTAGAGAAGCCAACTGTAAAGAATCCAGGATATACCACATCCAGGCACCTTTTTATCCATCACAACAAAAAAGAAAAAGAAAGGAGGGAAGCATGGTGTCCTACAAACTCTTACTTGTATACAAAATCAAAGAATCTATTAAAAATCACTTTTAAAAAATTTATAGATATGAGAGAAAAAAAATTTTGGAAAAATTTTGGAAAAATATAACTTTGCAGAATTCAAGCAAGCTGCATTACGGTGAGAACCAGAAATATAAGAATTTGTAGATATTCTTTGGGAACGTGTGACTATA
This sequence comes from Rhipidura dahli, assembly GCA_013399225.1. Classification (NCBI taxonomy): domain Eukaryota; kingdom Metazoa; phylum Chordata; class Aves; order Passeriformes; family Rhipiduridae; genus Rhipidura; species Rhipidura dahli. The sequence goes on from VXAC01001833.1 coordinate 10,255, forward strand.
TTCATGGGGAGATAACAATTTGTCTATACTTACACCAAATTACTTGGTCTATTGATACCAAGGTGGTGAGAAAAAGGTGAGGAAGCAAATCTTCAGGGTCTGACAGTGAAACAAGAAAAAGGTTTTCCTAGTTGGTTAACTGCACCTATTAGATATAAAGTTAGACTAATATCTAACTTTGAGAGAGATATCACTTGCAGAAAATGTAAGGATGTCAAAAAAGACTATAGATTCTGCATAAATGAAAAACCTGAAATTGATAACAATATGGTTACAATCACCTCACCATATGAAAGAGGAAGATTTGTAATATGAGCAGAAGGCATTACTCCACTAGGTTGGAGGGAAATTCTATTGATAGAGATGTCTAGAAGTATAACTTGTACATTTATGTGTGGTATGTGTTATGTGGGCAGAGAAGACTATCTTTTCTTATATTAGAAGACTAATATGAGAAAATTAGCCAGTTACCCGCAGACTGTAAAATGAAACTTTTATGAGTTGCCTTAATAATGTACTGAAATGCAGACTATAATCTGTATCAGGTGTTTGTGACCTGGGGCTGAATCTGCATCATCCTTCTGATGGATTATGGGGAAATTGATAGAGTTGAACTCTATGCAGAAGAGAAGCTTGGAATTATCTTTTCAGACTTTAATAACAGGAAGCTTCTCTGTTGTGTCAGTCACATGCTATAATAGATTCTGTGGTTTTACTTCATGGTATAGAGAGAAAAGAACTACATTGAATAAATGGCTAGTTGCTAGTAACTGATTAAAATAATATTTTTACCTCCTAAACTGCAAGAATTAATTGAGTCTAAGGGAAACTAAGTATTGTTAATCAAAACAGGAATTATGTCAGCCAGAGAAATGGGCTTGGATATTTTTGCAAGGCTCTCTTTAGAGTAACTTGCAATTCCTGTCATATAAATGGTTTGCCCTCACAGTAATATATGTACTATTATAATACTCTGAACATTTTTTAAAATAAATGCTTATTTTACAAAGGAAATAAGATAACCGAGTTCTGTCAACCTATTTAGGGAAATTAATTAAATTTCATTTTATCCAGAAAGACGTTATTTTTTTATAACTTCTGAGAAACTGATTTACAGGTCTACATTATTTCTGTCAGTGGAATAATTCACAAAACATTTTCTTTAGCTTGGAAGCTTAAGAACTTTCCCATGAAATACCTCAAAATATTTTTAGTGGATCTTCTTGCTTTTAATGGAGGAAGAGTGGAGTCATAAATGAGAAATGATATGGGAATAATTAAGAGAACATTTATTTTCTTATAATTCTAGTGCAGAATTAAGTGTGTGAGTCTCTGTTAAGTTGGATGTCACATAACTTCCATCAATCTCAGTTTATCCAGAAAAGAAATGGAGTTTTAACTTCTTTGCTTGGCAGAAGTACTCCTAGCCACAAGTATAATTAAGTACATGCAAATGTATAGCAAATATTATTAATTTGAATTAGAATCTGTGATATTTATAATCAAAAGCAGAGTAAGGCATGATGGATGAGCCAACTGAATGAGATTTTGGGAAAGACTGTTTTAAATTGGTAAAAGGTAAAGGTAAAAAGATCACAGAATGTTTAAGATTGGGAGGGACATAGGTCAATGACACAGCAAGTTGTCTGGTCCTACGTTCCTGCTTGAGTAGGGTCTTCCTAGAGCTCATGGCACAGAATTGCATCCAGACAGTTCCTGAATATCTGAAAATTATACATGGCAGTAATAGGACTAGTGAAATTTTCCTTGCTTTCATGCAAAGTGGAAACATTGTTCATCTGAACTGCAGTGTGAAGATTTCTCTAGAAAGTGGAAATAACTCAGAACATATATCCAGGTTAAAAGATTAAGATACTGAAATAAATGTTATCTCTGTTACCATAACTATGATTCAGAATATCTCCATTTGAACCTAGGGATTTGGCTAATAAATTCTGTCCTTATAGAATAAAAACCCAAACAGTCTCCCTGGACAATAAAAAAAGTGTTATTTTATTTGATTTACAAAGCTCTTTCCTGCTTAATGGCATTAAATCTAACTCTCTTTTTTGAGGTAAAACTCCTACTGAATTCTACAGCAAACATATTTTATTTGAACTTACAAACTCTGGCAGAGAAACTACTTTCATTTCTCTTTTTTTTTTTCCCCCCCCTCAGGATAATTAATGACACATTACTATCATAGTTCCATAAGAAAATTCCTTTCCTTTCTTTCCTAGTGAGAGTTCTAGTAAAAAAAAAAAAAAAGAGGGCAAAATAAGATCTATAATAAATATGAAAACACCCAATCCCCAAAAAACAACAGGTTCAGTTTTCTTTGGATTTGACTTGGTACTTTAAGCTCTTTAAATGATTTCATTTTGTGGCATCTGTATTGTGATGGGCCCTCTGGAACCACAAGAGTTGCATCCAGAAGAGAAACCTGAACTTCAAACAGGAAAAATAAACAGAAATTCTAATAAATAAAGGTTATGTCTCCAAACTGCATGGTGATCAACTATCTCATGATAATACAGAATCAAAAGATGAATTAACCATTTTCAGGAATTTCCACATAACATTGTAAGTTCTGAGTATTTATTTTGGAGCATTTCTGTAGAAAAGTGGAGAAGCTGCAGAGCACATAACAGTCATGTTCACCAAGTCATGAAAGTACCTAACATATGTGACCCCACCAAAAGAAGTACAGAGTTTATTTCTGAAGAAACTGTGAAGTCTGTCACCATTCCCCATCCCTTGTTTCTTTCAGTAAAGTAAGATAATATAGCTTAAATCAGAAGGAGACATTGGTTGCATTGTAAAGAACAGAAACCAAGTTAAACTGGGAGCACTGACAAAAGAAGTCAGTGCAGGGGGATTTTAATAGCCTTAACTCATAGAAAAAATGATCTTTTTTGTGCTTTTTTGACTGCCTAATCTGTAACTTAGTTGGTTTTGAGATCAGAGGCTTTAGAACTGCAGTGAGAGGAAAATGAGTATCTGTTATATATATTATTTGCAAATTTTTTTTTAGACCTATAATCCTGTAGAATGTTTTATAGTATGTATATCATCATTATCAAATCCTAGATGGACCATTATTATTTTTGTAAAGGGCAAAGGAGGTAAGACTTTCCTTTGGTCAAAGAGGATTGGGTTAGAGAATGCCTTGAGAAATCCACAAGTGAACAGGCCCTGCTTCTCAGCATCCATGAGTGCTAGAAAGGTTGTGGCCATCAGGAGAGGTGCCTGAGGACTGGACAGAAGCAAATGTCACCCCTGTCTTCAAAAAGGGCAAGAAGAAGACCCGGGAACAACTGTCCAGTCAGCCTCCCCTCAGCACCTGGAAAGGTGATGGAGTGCCTTGTTCTGGAGGCCATCTCATCTGTGCAGATGAAAAGAAGGTGATCAGGAGGGGTCTGCATGGATTCGATAAAAGTAAAGCATGCTTAACCAACCTGATTGTCTTCTACAGTGAGACAACCACATGGATGGATGAAGGGGAAGCAGGGGATATTGTCTACATCATCTTTAGAAAGGCTTTTGACACTGTCTCTTACAACTTCCTCATAGGCGAACTCAGGAAGTGTGGACTGGATGAGTGAACAGTGAGGTGGATTGAGAACTGGCTCAATGCAGACTCCAGAAGATTCTAATATGGGACACAGGGTCTAGTTGGAGGTAATAGTGGTGTTGGCAATAGTGGTGTGCCCCAAGGGTCAACACTGGCCCCAGTATTGCTTAACTTATTCATCAATAACTTGGATGGAGGGGCAGGTGCATCCTCAGCACGTTCACTGCTGGCACAAAGCTGGGAGGAGTGGCTGATACCCAGAGAGCTGTGCAGCCCTTCAGAAGGACCTCAGCAGGTTGGAGATATGGGCAGGGAAAAACAGTTTGAAGTTCAACAAAGGCATGAGCAGGGTCCTGCACCTGGAGAAGGAGAACCCCAGGCACCAGGACAAGCTGGGGACTGATCTGCTGGAAAGCAGCTCTGCAGAAGAGATTTGAAGGACCTGGTGGACAGCAAGCTGTTCATGAGTCAGCAGTGCCTTTGGGGCCAAGAAGGATAATAGTATCCTGGGGTGCTTTAGGAAGAGCACTGACAGCAGGGGAGGGAAGTGATCCTGCCCCTTGACTCAGTCCTGGTGAAGCACATCTGGAGTGTTGTGTCCAGNATTTGAAGGACCTGGTGGACAGCAAGCTGTTCATGAGTCAGCAGTGGCTTTGGGGCCAAGAAGGATAATAGTATCCTGGGGTGCTTTAGGAAGAGCACTGACAGCAGGGGAGGGAAGTGATCCTGCCCCTTGACTCAGTCCTGGTGAAGCACATCTGGAGTGTTGTGTCCAGTTCTGGGCTCCTTAGTACAAAAGACATGTAACTCCTGGAGAGGTCTAGCAAAGGTCTATGAATTTAGATTAAGGGGACTGGAGCATCTTTTTTTGCAAGGAAACACTAAGAAAGGTGGGCCTGCTAAGCCTCCAGAAGAGATGACTGAGATGGGAGCTTATCAGTGTCTAGAAGTATTTGAAGAGAGGATGTCTGAGGATGGAGCAGGCTCTGTTTGGTGGTGCCCAGGACAAGAGGCCATGGGCAGAAACTGATGCACATGAAGTTCCACCTGAACATGAAGAAGAACTTTAATTTGCAGTGCCCGAGCACTGGGTCAGATTGTCCAGAGAGGGTGTAGAGTCTCCCTCCCTTGGGATATTCCTGAACCTGAATGAAATCCTGTGCAGTGAGTTCTAGGATGACCCTGTCTGAGCAGGGAGGTCAGACTGATGGCAAGCTGTGAAGCCTTCCAATATTACCTGTTCTGTAACTCTGTGATTCTATTTTGATGAAGGAAATATATGAATCTGGATAGCTACTAGTACTGTTCCCTCTGAAAGAAAAGGTGTTTCCCAACAAATAGCCACAAAACCAAAGTTTTTTTCCATTCCATTTAGCTAGCTGCCTGTACTAAATTATATAAAAAAGGATATTTATTCCCTTTGAAACTGCCAAGCAATAAACTCCTTTGTGCTCCAATGAAACAAATACAATAGTTGCAATGTAAATGACAGTAGTCTTGACATGTATTCTAGAATACAAAATTACATGTACCAGAATTGCAGTAAATTGTCACTGTTTTGCCTATCTAAGCTTTGATATAGGCTCCCGGTTTAAAGATCTGGAGAACAAAGGAAGAAAATTTAGTATTTGTACAAAGTTTGAATAAAATACACTAACAACAACACAGGGAAGTTCCACTTTATATTCTTCATGAAGTCTTTTAGGTTTTTTAAGTTTCCTGGTTAGGGATGATGAGAAGAAATATATCACCAGGAGCCTTTTTTATTTAAAAGTATCAAGCTGAAAATTGGCAATTTGTAGTTAATGAATAATAATAATATCCAGTTTAATGGGGTTGGGTTTAAGCATTATTAGGGAGGGAAAAGCATGATATTTTACTGATTAAGACTACAGGTTCATTCTGTTTGTTCTCCCTCTCCTCCTTAGGATTAGACTGCGTAATTCCAAGTTAGGACAACAAAAGATTTTCTCTCAGTTTTCTGGGTACCATGCAGAATGCCAGCTGCTATGTTGCATTTTTGAAAATGTATCACTTTTCTGCTAAAAGAGATGGATTTTCCTTTGACATGTTGACATCATCAGAATATAGAGACTGTCATGTCAAACAGTCTTTCAGAGTCCAATAGAAAACAACTATTAAGAGAAATGTAACACAGCAGGACTTTATTCTAGCTTGGTTTTTAAAAGAGAGTTATTTAGATGTTTATTTGTTTAAACTGGCTATTTCTAGGGATTTAAACCGTGTCAAAGATTCTTTCATATAAGTCAAACAACCTTTATAATCACTGTTTGTCACAGACAAATGAATTCTTCTGCTTACTATGAGTAGATAAAACATTGTAAATTAAATAAGAAGTAGGTTGTTTTTGCAGTACTCACACTATGAATTTCAAGCAATGAAGAAAACCTTTTGTTTGTTTTTAATAAATATCAAGTTTTAATAACACAACCTAGTTTTAAAGCCTTGTGGTTGAAAAAAATGCTGCTGTCATGAAATTGACTTGCCATTAGAAATTCACAGGAGAATTGATTATCCTGAAGAATGCTGGCAGGAATACTCTGGTATTTTGCATTTTATCTGTGAGTAGATCTTAGTCTTCAAACATTAATGAAAATATTAAATGATAATGAGAAATGTTTGCTCTCAGTCTTTACTACACAATAAGAATCTTTGCAAAATGGGAATACTTTGACGTACAACATAAATATATCCTGAAATACTCATTTTTTTGTGTCACAAAAATGAAACAAAAATAGCATGGGGAAGAAATGCAACACCAAAAAAGATAATGATATAGATGTTGCCATATCTGTAGAAAAGAAACACACCTGCTCTGTCATCTGTGTTACATGGAAATAAAGTGGCTCAGTTTTCTGATACTCTGATATTTTCTATACTTCTGATACTTTGTCAGGGATGCCAGGATCTCTGCAGCTATTGTATGAAGATCTAGGTACTTAAACTGGAATTGTGTTCGGGCTGTATGCTTTTCTTGATAAAACTTTATGAGGCTCTAGATGTGAATTGAACTATACTAAAAGCCTGGGCATAGTGGTAGATACTGAGATGTTCAGAAGATCTTGGTTATTTAGCCTAAAAATTTCAGTGTAGTCAGTCAGTCAGCATAAATTGGCCTAAAGTTATTAATAGAACCCCATACTTTTTGTAATCTCAGTATTTTTTTTCCGCCTCTTTACTACAGAGTATTCTCAAGATAAAGCAGACTAAAGAGGTTACTATCACAATTTTCTTATAAAGCATGAATATCTCTTTGAGGTTGCTGTGGGAGGATCTCACAACACACAGTCAGTGCACAACAGACTGTGTATGTGGAAAGTGCTAGGTAAGTGTGAAAAATTTATTTTGCAAGCAAGTTTTGCCTGTATCACTTTCAGTTCTCTTTTGTAGGAGTTCCTTTGATAGTATCTTTACAATGACAAATGACTTTAAAATATTTGAATTCTGAAGGGTTCTTTTCTCCTCTGTTTTTATATATTCTTGAAGCATCAAGTGCACTACAAAGGTATTGTAGTGAATGATTCTTTCTTAACTGCGGTGAATGACACCAAAGACAAAGTTTTATTCACCTTCTGCTTGAACTTTGCAAAAAATGAATTAGAGGCAACAGAGGAGCTTTTCAAAGGATTTAAAAATCAAATAATATGAGTAGCATTTACTTTCTTTATTCCATATTTTCATAGCTTGCCCTTAATGGTCTTCCATTTTGCCCCCTGCAGTTTTAGTAATCATATTGGTTCAATGGTCCTCATTTCTCTGTAAAACTGTTTAATGATCAGAATAAAATGCAGTTATCCTTGAGATTTCCTTGAACCTTGCATTGGTGGTTGAACCCAGATTCAACCAGCAAGTGATTATTTGAGAAATGCTAACATTAGCAGTCCAGCTTTCCCCAAAAATATGCTAAGAAAATATGAAAAATTAGAAGTCAACTGCAGATCAACTCATCTGCATCTATCACACCTAAATGCATAAAAGGTCATGTCCTCAAGCTCAAAAGAACCAGTCACATCACAACCATATAACACCTTTAAAATGAATTTTTTGTCTTGGATGGTGTGCAATGTTGCAATACTTGTGTTTCTACACATGTCCTACATTGTGTACACATGCCCACATGGTTTCTACACAATGTCCTGCATTGACAGGTAAATAAAGGTATTTTGTTTATATCGCTATTATGAAAAGATACTTTGTTTAAAAAAAAAAGTGAAGTGACCAAATTCCATCGGAATTTCTGCTTATTATAGGCCAGAATGATTCACAGAATCTAAATGATTCTAAAAATAACTGTGTGTTTATTTTTCTTAGGACTCAAAATAGACTTAAAGGAGATTCACGTGCTTTTCCCAGAAAGCCCCCAAATATTTTGAGTGTCTTCTGTTCTTATTTGTTAAATACGACAGTGTGGAAGACTGTGCATCTGTAAAAGATGATAAAAGAGAGACAAAAATGCATTGTTTGACTCCATTTTTCTTCTACTTTAATTTACAAAATTAAATGAAATTTTCTCAATTAAAGGAGAAAACCAATGATGGTTTAAAGAAGAGCAATAAAAAGTAGAGTAATTTTGCAAAGTGGAGGACTAGTTGAGTACTCTTCTCAGTTCTGGTCTCCTCAGTGCAACAGACGTAAGAAGCTCTCAGAGTGGGTTCAGTGAAGGGCAAAGATGATTAAGGGACCGGAGCATCTCTCTTTCCAGGAAAGGCTGAGGGAGCTAAGAATATGCAGGCTGGAGAAGAGGTGAGTGAGAGGAGACCTCATCAATGTATGTGATTATCTGAAGGGAGGCATCACAGGATGGATGAGGCTCTGCTTGGTGGTACCCAACAATAGGACAAGAGGCAATGGGCAAAAACTGATGCACAAGTAATTTCCACATTTTACTGTGAAGTGATTGAGCACTGGAACAGATTGTCCAGACAGGCTGTAGAGTCTCCCTCACTGGAGATATTCCAGAACTGCCTGTGCGTAATTCTGTGCCCTGTGCTCTGGGACGATTCCGCTGGAGGAGGGAGGTTCTACAAGATGACTTACACTGGTCTCTTCCAACATGCCCCAGTCGGTGATTCTGCCAATAACATTTTAGCATCTGTATAACTGAAAAACTGTAAGAAAGTTACCCACCCCCTGCCATGAAAACTTCTGGCTGCTGTGATTCTCACTGTAGCTGTAAAATAAAATTTTAGATGCAAGAAGCAACTGTCTACACACGGATTATTGTTTATGTGCAGGCAAGGCTACATGTAATGTTTTCTTAGTGAGGAAAGGAGGAATTAGACATTCTGATTTCCTGTGTTTATATTGATTTCCTCCATCCTATGAGAGAGATGATGATTTAGAATGTTTAGATAGGCAGGAATACTTTTTATAGTATTTACTGTATCCTAAAAGGTCCAAACTGGGGTAATCAGCCTTTTATAGTGGAAAATTTTTTAGTATTACTTTCCAAGATCTCTCGATATTTATTGTCTGTTTAGAATATATTCCACTCTTCATTCTCATTCCAATGCTAAAATTCATCACTTTATAAGAATAAATAATTTTAGAGTGGTTGCTGGCTAAGGCTTTTTTTATGTAATTTTGTGACAATTATTATTTTAAAAGGAATTTTTTATTCCCAAATATGTCAAAGGTATGCCAGTAAAAAATATTAACCTAACTTACTCTATGGAAACATTAGTCCATTCTGTTCACTACTGATTGAAAATGTGTATCTAAATCTTTGTGAGAGAATCCTAATAGTTCTCTTGGGAGATTACTCTCAGTGAAACATGTGAACCATGTTGGAGGTATGCATTTTTTTATAGATTTTTATACACATATAATGCACAGAGATGTCAACTTTACTATATTAATATGTGACAAATAAGAATATGGAAAAGTACAATTCATGGTTAAGTACTTGTTAAAGTGGGCTAAATTATCTGCAAGTAACTGGCTTGTCACCATTGCAGTATGATTTAATGTGATCCCTTCAGAACTGTTCTCTATGTGACAGAAGTTTGCAGGGAAGTTCAGTGATATCTCTAAGAGATTATGCCATCCAAATTATGGATTCAAACAGTGCTACCTTTTATGTGACCATAGAAAATGAAATGGTTTTTGATTTATAGATATTTTATTCCAATGTACATTTCTCCATTATTGTTCACCTAAAACTAGGCAATATATATACATAATTTCCACATTTTCCTTTGAATCCTCCAGCAAGCTATATTTAAAATTAAATGGCACACTGCTTAAGGGAAATATGAGACTGAGCTGGTATTACTGATCTGCAAAAAGACTCATAATAGCCACTACTAAGAAACAGAGCCTGGACAGCAACAGAAGTTTTGACTGTGAGGGACTGAAATGGTTCATGCCTTAAATGTTGTTATGAAGGAGTTGCCCACCACTCCTTGAAGATGCCTGACAGGAACTTTGGACTGTGAGTGAAGCCGCCTGGATAAGATAAAGGGGGTGGACATTAATATTTGATCATCTCAGGTTGAGGGAGAAGAATGAATCCACAAGAAAGCCAAACCCAGCCGCTGCCCTGATAATCATCTCTGGCTACGTTTAGGCTGGGGGAGAGCACAGCTCACAGAAGCCAGGTTTACACAGACTCCCCCCACAACTGAGGGTGGGAGAAGGAGGTTTTGGGTGTGTGGCATAACCTCTGCTCAGAGGCACTGAACACCCATCCTCCCTTTACACAAATTGGCCAGCTGTGAAACCCCAACTGCAGGAAGGCCACATCCATGGGACATTCATGTGTGAGGCAGCTGAGGGGATGTCACAATCCATCAAAGGCCCCCCCAGAACACTCCCTGGAGTCATTCCTGTGGCCTTGCACCACAGGACTGCATGAGAAGCAAATGATGCAACAGACCCAGAGTGTGACTGTGTCAAAGTGCTCCCCCTGCTCTGGGGGCGGTGCCTGAGCATTCCCACCTGTCCTAAGTGAATATTAATCCATTGGATTCTATGCTTTTTGAGGGGGACTGTCACCACCAAGAAGACCAGCTGGAGAGAATCATGGGGATGATGGCGGGATCCATGGAGTGGTGATATTTTCTTTATTTTGTTTCTGTCACTCTCTTTCAGTAATACCACCTCTTTTCTACTTTCTCTTCCTTCCTCTCTCTCTCATATATCTACTATTAAAAAAAACCCTGACACTTTTGACTTTGGCATGTGGTCTCGTTTGCACCTTAATTCGTGTAGAGGCATTTCTAATAGCCTTAAAAACTGGACCATAACACTGACATGGAGAATGCGGACTTTTCATTTGCATATTGAAATTCTTTGCTTGAATTTTAGGGTGTGTTTTGGTGGTATTTAGTTTAGAATAGATATAGCTGGCTCTGCACAAATTATTTATTGTAAAAATTCAGTTATGAAAGCTGAGTCTGGAAAGACTTTTATTTTTTTGATTTGGCTGCTGTTGGTTAAAAGATACCATGGATGTTTTGTTTTGTTTTGCATTTTACTAGCCAGATCTGGTTATAAAACTCATTCAGGTTTCTTCCTTTTTCTTGCTATTACACAGAGATTGCTAGTTGTGATTCTGCTGTGCTTTCTCTGTGGTGACAACCAGAATACATCTGTTATCTTATCATGTGTTTTTCTAGGACTGTTGCACATTGTCAGCTAAATAAATACAGCAAGCCAAACTTTCTTTTATATCATTGCCCTTGCTCTAGGGTTCAGCTGGTAGAAACTGCTGATTGGACACTGTAGCATCATAAAGTAGGCATGGTCTACCTGTGGACAGCAGAAAACAAAAATACATAGCTGCTTGTCCAAAGGGATTTTATCTCTTTCTAAATGGGACAGCAGAAGAAAGATGGAGGTGGACTGGGCCATTCCCACTGGAACTTTATAAAGCTCTCTAATTTTTTTTTTTTTCTGTCTCAACAGTGACAATTCAGTGCCAGCAGGGTGCAGTCATGGCTTTGGTGGCTTTGTACCCTGTAGAAATTTGTCACAACATGTAGAAAGGTAGAATTTGCTCCTTTTTAAAGTATGTTTAAATTTAATTTTAGCTCATTTTTTTTTTGTAACAAACATTTAGGGGCCTTACAGTGTTAGTCTTTTGTTAGCTTGTGCAGTAGCTAGCAGGGGAACTTATTTTGCCTTTTTTAAACCTAGTGTGGACAGGCAACACAAATAGAAAGGGACACAAAGGAGGCAGGTAGCAATGCCAGCACCAGAGGAGCTGCAGGGGGTTTTACCTCCAGCCT
>VXAC01001836.1:0-27850 GCA_013399225.1 Rhipidura dahli
CCCCAACATAAAAACCCCTTTAACCATTAATCAAACCCCCATTAACTTGGAAAACTTGATAAAATAACTTTTAACATCTTTAAACACATTAACATTAACATATGTCAACATGACAATAACTGCTGTGATAAGATGTCCAGCACTCAGCAAGGTGCAGAGAGAATGTTGAGTTCAGTTCGTAAAGTGTCTTTCATAATGCAGAAATTTTTAGTTTTCCAGTCTTTTCTGACAAGGGTAACCATGTTTCTAAATTCAAAAGTGGCCATCATTAAATACAACAGGTATAGGAAGAAGGTGTATCTTATTATCTCTTACAACAACCAGAAGCAAAGATAAAAAGAGATGAAATTACCTACCCAGGGGATCTGTGGAACAATGAACAATTGTACAAAATCACTGCAATTCTACCCAAAAAACTTAAGCATTAACTAATATTTTTTTCCTTCTTTTTTGTGCATCCATTAGTTTGTATTTAAGCTCTCAAAATTCTTATCCTGTGTGTTTTTAAGCATATAATATTACTTTGATTCAGCTGCTATGAATGTCCTGCTTAAGAAGATTTTAGAGGATTACTAGGGTCCCTGTAGGAAAAATCAACAAGATTTAACAAATATAATATTGAGGACTTGGATATGAACAGCTTCTTAGTATTCCTTCAAAGTGTTCCTTTGTGAAATCAGAAAGTATAAAACCACTATCCCATGAAAAGTGATTGATTTGTGCAAAGCCATTGTTGGCATATATGCTAGCATAGAATATAAAATGTATAAATATTTAGAAGTTACTTATTAAAACCTGAGTTGATAGGAAATGGGCTGGAGAGAACATTCAAGGATCCTCCGTTATGCAAGAGAAGCCAGATCTAGCAAGTAGTACAGCCATTTCTCCTTATTATTTCTGCTTAACAAACTGTGATTGTTAAATCAAATTTGCCCTTTAATCTACAAAGTATAATTCATTTAACAAAACTATTTTAGAAATGTATTTAAGAAAAACCTATAAACCTGAAATATTAAATTGGTGCTTCTTTGCATTCTAAGGAATTCTGCATCTACAGTCAGAAGGTTTCAATGTGTTCTTTAAAGACTTGCCAATTGCCATGCACAGGAGAAAGGTACACTCTTGTTGCAGAAACACATACATCCATATATATATATGACATCCATATTAAAATATTTTATTGTGAATGAAATAAGTAAAATTGAATGACAGCCTATACATAAAATATGTTACCCAAATAAACCAATGATTTTCCTTAAAGTATCTGAAGATATACATGACTCATGATAAGAAAATATCTGTGGGAAGACACTTGCAACTGCACATGGATAGCAAATATTTTCACAGGTAGTGACAGATCACTATCAGATTTGCTATCCTCAAGCTACCATAAGCAGCGTTTTAAAAAATATTTTTAAAAGTTTAATTTTCACAAGTAATATATTTTCAAGCATTAGGATTGAAGGAAGAAGATTTTAATATAGAATATTTCCTCAATCTATTTTACACTTGGAATAGAAAACCAAATTTACATTGTTCTTGATGGAACAATGTAAAAGTAATAGCTGCATGCAAGGCAGCTATTTAAATGACAAGTGACTTGTGATACCAGTTACACAAAAGAAACCAAACAGAAAGTAAAAAACAATACAGCTTTCCAAAGCCGGACTCCTGAGGCAAAAACCTGACAGGAGACTGCTTATATATCTTGACCATATATAACATAAATATATATATATATGTATGTTTGTTTAGCTTATATATATAGCTTATATATCTTGATCTGCTGTTACATACCATGTTGCTGTTTTGTGGGGCCCTGATGCTTTAAGGGTATTGCCTGCCTCAGTCAAGGAATGGATTAATCAAATGAATGCACAGGTATCAGGATTCAAGAAATTCCTGAACCTTGTAGGAATATGTAAACTTTATAATTGTGCTAAATCCAGAAGGACCTCTAAGGACTGAAAATGATATGTAGTATATAATAAACTCTTAGGTATCCATGCAACCTGAAGATCTGTTATCTTTTTCCCTGATTTTCACATCAGGTTTACTCTGATCTGGAGTGCTGGTCTGTAAAACCATTGGAGCAGTTTTATACATGCTGCATACCCTTTTGGTTTTTCTAGAAGAGATGTTTTCCTGAAATTGAGGGGTTTGTTCCCATTTAACAACCCAGATGTTATTCTGGCATACTCTGTCTTGACTATGGAGGACAATATGAAGTTTTACACTCTGTTACACACATCCCCCAACTGTTTTGCAGACAACAAACAGATAACATAAAAGATTTAGAAATCCCAAGATCAGTTTCTAATTTGCGTACTGAAAATTAAATCCCACAGCTAAAGTGAGCCAAATGAATCACCTGAAAGGGAGAGTTTATTTATTGCTCTTCTGCTCTCTGTCATGAAGAAGGAATTAAATAGAACAATTAGGTCAGTTTATCTATTTGCAGGTAATGTTTTATAAAGTAATGCTCAAATGATCGACAAGCAAGGTTCATGATAGAATATTACTAAGTAATGGCAAGCTGGGTCAAGAATGCCTCCCTGCAACTCTGCCTGCTGATGAGAAAGCTTTGCATCTTGGGAAGGAGGGACATCAGCAATATAATTCACCTTAGAAAATAACATTTTTCTATAAAAATACCTGTAAAGACTAGAACTGAATTCTAGCGTATTGGTCAGATGCATTGGATAAGTTTGATCCTAGTTGAAGATGATTGCTTCTCTATATGACATAAAAGAGACATGAAAACCACAACTATTCACATTCACGGAGTACAAATACAATACCTGAGACTGAATAAATTATTCTACTCAGATTGCCAGATAACTGAAAAATTTTCATCCTTTCCTTGAAATACACGTACCTGATTCTGTATATTTATCATGCTTCAATGTGTCAACAAAAAAAATCTTTAAGACTTTACAAAGGCTGAGGCAGTTTTAGATGGAGTATTGACAGATACCTACTGAAGGTAAAAACGCACAAAGAAATATTATTTTATATTTCTAAATATTATGAGTATTCTGATTGATCTAGGAGATTTTTGGTTTTATTGTGTACATGAAAGTGGACATGTGCCTTCATATCCTAATCAGTTCTTTTCAGTTGTCAAAGTATATAAACCAATACTGGTAGTACTATAAAATATCTATGTCAGGCAGTAAAAATTATGTAATATTGAATATTTGACATCGTACATAAGCAATACCTGATTTGAACGTGGTCAAAGCTGCATATTTATGCTTTATGGCCTTTGTTCGCCTCGTCACCCATGTGAACAAACAACTAATTTGGGTCATCTACTTGTATATGTGCCAAATTTCCTATATAAACAGAATTGATACATGTGCAAAACAAACACGTTTTCCCTTTCTTCACTTGCAACTTCAAATTATGATCTTTAGTGGGATCATCAATATACATTAACTATTTTTGTCTTAATTTCAGATTATGATTGAAAGGGTTTCAAATTCTATATGGAAATACTAGTTTTTTAGTAAGAGATAAATAAAACTTCCTAGACACACAAACCTAAAACTAACTTGTATCAGCACTGTTTAGTTACACATGTGCATGCAAAGAGACTCTCTCAAAGACATAAAAAGCATTTTCGTTTGGTTTATCAAATTAAAAGTGGAAACATTCTCAAGGGAACAAGAAAATTGGTGTCAGGTATTATTATGTGCTCTGACTTTTATCTCAAAGGGCAAATATCTGTGATACAGTAAACAAGAAGTAAAGGTTAATAAAAAAGTGAATATGAGGAGGCTAAAGAAATGTTGTGCCTCCTAAATTTACCGGAATTCAATTTTTTTCAAGACAACTGCTAGAAGAAGAATAAAAAAAGAAATCTTTATATGGTCTGTGCTGAATGACCATGGAGATGTTTTGCAGAGTTTGTCTTCAAGGGCTGATACATCTATTTCTAGAATCTAATTCTGTGTTACCTTGTAGTTTTACTTTTCCTCACATTTTTTCTGTCATTGGTAGCTTTTCCATTTTTAAGGGTCTGGCAATTAATGGAAAACCAGATTAACAGAGCTGATAGCTGATATTCTCCTGGATGTCACATTTCTTTGAAATCCTTGGGTAAAATCTAGGAAAAAAATCTACATTTTTTTCTCTAGAATGGTTTAGGACTCAGGGCTACAGAATACCAAAATAATGCAGTTAGACTGTCATATTTCATAAGGGAAAGAAATTAAATAAAAGGAAACAAAGGAAACTTATTCAAATGGAGACAATTCATTCTGCACCAAAAGTATTATTAAAATAACCAAATATTCATGTAATAGTCTCTAATACAGTAAAATGTTTTCAAAGGCAATGTGATGGCCCCTAATGACAGTGTCACAATGCTGATGGATGAGGGAAGAGTGACTGACATTATCTGGACTTGTGCAAGGCATTTGATGCTGAACGACACAACATCCTTGTCTCTAACCTGGAGAGATGTGTATTTCCCAGACAGAGCACTTGGTGGATGAGGAATTGGCAGGATATCACACTCAAGGGGTTGTGGTCAATGGCTCCGTGTCCGAGGGGGGGCCCTGAACATGGACCTTTTACAAGGACATGGCAAGGACTAGGGGAATGGCTTTGAACTGAAAGAAGGTCACTTTAACGGTAGAGAGATGGCAGAAATGTTTACTGTGAGGGTGGTGAGGCACTGGGACAGGCTGTCCAAAGAAGCTGTGGATGGCCCATCACTGGAAGTGTTCAAGGCCAAATTGGATGAGGCTTTGAGTAACTTGGTTTTGTGAAAGATGTCCCTTCCCATGGTGGGGGGCACTGGAAATAGATGATCTTTAAGGATCCTTCCAACCCAAACCTTTCTGTGATTATATGATTGTAGTCCAAGCAAAATCTGTCACCTAAACAAGCATTTAATATCTGACGTCAAAGAACGAATCTTTTGAAACTCATAGTGGGTGGCATTCTGCAGATCAAAATGGATTGTGCTTAGGGGGGATGCTTGAAAACACTTATTTCAACAAATATATAAGGCCCTTTATCTTAAGCTTTGCAAAAGGGTTCAGAATAGTATGCCCAGTTTTGGTTTGCATCTTCTAATATATGGGGAAGGTGACTATATAAAATATGTGGTATTAGACAGAGAAAACACTTTCATATTTCATCAGAAAGGAGACATTTGAATAGAAGCTCTGTCTCATCTTTGCAGCCATTTTTCTCTGTTATACTATGCACAGTTACCCTGGTTCCCTTACCATTACTGTCATAGGTAGAAGCCGTGACTCCAGTGGAATTTGGGGTAGTAGTGATGCAGCCTTCAGCAGCCTGAATTTCATACCTGTGCTGATAGGTACAAAGACAGTGATAATTGAAATAAGTAATACATCACCAATTCTAGAGCAGAATGTAAGAGAGGTGTTTGTAAGAGTGAAAAACTATAATAACCTTGCAGAAGAGTCTCCAGTATTGTGAATGCCCTGTTCAGTAACCTTTGGTGCCAGAAATAAATTGTCTAAATATGTTCACTGATTCCCTCAATACATTGAACAAATGCCTGGTCAGCCTTGGAGGGAAAGTTTCAGGCCTAAAAATAAGCAGACAGTATTTCTTTACAAATTTGATGAAGGTATAAAGTCAAGCTATGGTGAATTGTTCCTGCTGCAGAGGGTGAGAGCACACATCTGCTCTCTGCTCTGCAAAGGCATGAAGATTCTCTCCACGGAGGCTCTTTCTGTGAAAGCAAGAAGGAGATAATCAGCTGAGAAATGCCTAACACACTCACTAGACAAGATAATGGTAAAGTTCAAAGAGGACAGCAGTAAAGCAGTTGCATAAGCAAAAGACTGTGACTGTGACTGAAAATGGTGAGCTGTGAAAGCTCCTTACTGTAAGAAAAAGACATTGCATTTTGTGTTAGAAGATAAAAATTGGAAATTTGCTTTTCATCTTGGAAAAGGGATGTATGGGGTAAATGGGCTCTGTTAATATGAGAAATTTAGCTTTTATATATATTTTTTTATAGGATACTTCAAGAAGATTACCTATGACTTGACAGGCAGCATGTAAGAATCTTTAACTACTCTGTAGATGAGGACTACATGTGGAGCTTTTAAGTTAGAAAGTTCTTCATCTTTCTGAAAAAAAAAAAAAAAAAGGAAGGTTTAAAAAATCAAAACTTCTGAGTCATATTAAGAATATTTCAAAGGCACCCAATCTTTACTCATTAATCTACGAGTCTGAGATCAGTAGTGACCTCAGATCCTGGACTTCAGTTACTACATCATTTGTTTCAGTGCTTCAGTTTTGGACAATATGTGGAATTCAGCCCACCTAATTTTAGCTTTGAGAAAGAAAAGTGCATCTCTGTTAGCCTGCTATCTTGAACCCTCCCCAGTCAAAGGAATGAGAAGGGCACCTCACTAAGGTCATAATAAATCAGGAAGAATATCTAAAACAGATGGAATAAACATGTCAAACAGGTGGAATATGCTGTGTCTACACAGTATGTGTTTTTCCTCCTTCACCTCCTTCTCCTTGGTTCTTTAATAGATGCTAGAGACAGCTCAGAGAATAGATCAATTAGCTTTATGCCACAATTAAGCTAAATGCTTCTGCCTGTCAGTAACTAGGACTCACACTACCCTTAGTTTGCCACAACAAGCCGCATTAACAAGAGAAACACCTTTGGGTTCTGTACATGCTTTACAGCTTCATTTGGAAGCCAGTTGGTCATGTCAGTTCTGGGCCACGTTACATAACCTGCTGTCTGCAGAGCTCCTCTTTTCCGAGAAATGCCAGAAGCAGACAGCCACGACACCACAGTACGAGTGCTGTACTTGTTATCTAACTGAGGGCAGCCCACAGCATCTGCCTGCCTTGGCAATAAAGGCTTCAGGAAAGTATCACCATCATTAAATTCACACCAGATGTTCCAAACAAGAGATGCAAATGTTTTCCTCTCCTTCTATTTTTAAAGTAAAATGCAGGATGTCGTTCTGTGGACTGGGTGTTGTGCAGTTCTAAAAACATAAAATGACCAAAGCACAGATTACACCTTGTCCCCTACGGCAGAAAGAGGTGTATCTGATGATCTCTCTATGTATGTGCTATGGCTGGAAACACCAATGCTCAGAAAAATTCCTCTGGATTGCCACTACATTAATTCTTGGAAAAGTGGAAGCTCTCAGTTCCGCACCAGAAAAACTTAAATGTATCATTGAATTCTGGAACCCCTTGATTTCTGCTTGATTGCTGATCTCTTGGTTTGGACTCTAAAACAAGTTTTTGTAATTTTTAACTATTTTTTTTCACAGCTTCTAATTGCCCTTGTTAGAAATTTTCTTTACATTTTTTTTTTTTTTTACACAGATTCTTTCAGATTTTTTCCTAAGTGGAATGAATGAAAATGGTCATGCAAGCATTTTTTAATCTACAGCAGCAATTTTTCAAGAAAGTATTTTAAAAATCTAAAAATAAAACATTTTTTTCTCCCAGCATTTGAAACCTTTAGTACACAGTGAGATAAACAATGGGAAATGTCGTGAAAACATTTAAGCTGATTTAAGGATTTAACCTGAAACCAGTGGCTCTTTAATATATATTTGTCATCTCAAAACACATAGCTTGGCAAGTTTTCATTGCATGACTGAAGAAATAGGACGTTGTGTCTATGAGACTTGATAAAAGAGAAATTCCTGCCACTTTAGACTGAAGCTAAATAAAATTTATAACACTGGTAACAAGTAAATTACTTCTGGCTGAAGTGGAAAATGAGATAAATATTGACTTACTGCAAAATCAGTAAAGGAACATTTACAGTATTTTTATTTAAAAACACTTTCAACAATCAGGATGAAAAGAGACTAATTATGGAAGCATGTATATCCATGTGTCTACTCCCAGTCTGTGATCTTATACTTCAGAGTTGTAGTTTATTAATTGAACTGCTTGGAAACACAGAGATGACTTTTTCTTTATGTGTTTTCTTCCTTTGTCTTATAATTTTTCAAGTTAGTTTTAAGTAGTAATAAACTTCACACCTTTCTGCAGAATCATAATTAATAGAATTGATGAGAGGCTTCATAGTAGGGAAATAAATACTGCACTGATTCCTTTAAACTAGTCACTATATAAAATCTGCAGAAAATTCTATTACAATTGCAAAACTGTCCTAAAAAAAAAAATCCTAAATATGTAAGACAGGCAGAATAACTGTTTTAATGACTGTCTCTTCCTATGTGCTTCAGTACCTTCAGACATAGCTGGCTAATAGCAGTAAAAAAAACCTAAAAGCCCCACAAATGCCAAAAAATATTTTGCTCTGTGTTTTGCCAAAGATATATTCTTTAAAAAAATGTTGCTGTCATTTCTATGAATGCTGGCCATATGTCTGCATGAAGTCCTTTTGCAGGTTCCTTAGATATATGAATTAAAAGAAAAACCACTAACTATATATTTAAATTTTCTTTCCATTTTTTACAGTCCTGTGAAGCTAACAGATGGGTTCTAGCAACACGGAAACTAAATTTCCATTTCCTGAATGGAATAGATTTATCTACAATAGGTTTTAGCTTTAGTCAGATGGACATGCTGATTATATAACAAGTGGCATTAAAATTTTGCAACATTTGAATGTGGAAAAGAAGAGATTTAGAGCAGAAAAAGATGTAAAATAAATAGTCTTTTAGAGACGGGCATAACCATGCCATAAATTAGCTGGAAGTTGACTGAGTACATCCTATTATAATTTAATGGTCTTGTTTAGCTATTATAATATCCCATTTTCAAGCAGCAGTTACCTTTCCTAACGGGCAGAAAGAATGGCCAGGCAGGAGAGCCGGCAGCTTGATTAGAAAAGATGAGGGCTGTAAAGGTAAGCAAGTTCAGCAAGCATGAAGAGAGAGGATAAAATCAGAGAGATCATACAATATTTATTCCTCAGAACCTCTTCTAGGTACCCTTGATTTGTGGCTTGTGATTTCCTAATCTAGGGGTGATTTCTTTCTTTTTAGATTTCATATAGTAGGGTTTTTTTCAGTTTGCTTAGTAATGGCTTAACCCGATGCCCATCCTCCTCTTTTAAGGTACTCTGTTATTTATCCTCTGTTCTTTTGATTTTCTCAACATAAAGCCCTATTATTTCTTTCTCATTTACTTCTTTTCCAGGATGAAGGTTTCCAGTCTATTTAATTGTTGTTTTACACCTGTCATGATGCTTATTGCTCTTTCCTAACCTTTTCCAATGATGCACCTTTGACAGGGGAGGACAGGAACAGCGCACAGGACTCTGGAGGAACAGCACTGATTTGTACAGAGGCATGGTGTAGAACTCTGCTCCTCTCCAATACTTTCTTTCAACTTTTTTGCCCTTTCCTGACTGCTGCTCTTAGATTTTCCTAGAACTGTGTCTCACAACTTCCCAAATTGCTTTGTAGGACGCATTAGGATTTTTTCCCACATGTATTATTTAAAGTTTATCTATATATGTCTGCCACTTTATTATTCATTTAACTGCATGAGATTCTTCAGCAGCTCTTCAGTTTGCTTTTGTTTTTACTTCTCTGCATATCTTCAATGCTGCCACCTCATTGATCATCCCCTTTTACAGAGCAGTTACAATCTTAAGGACATAAGTGATCTTAGCAAGGAGATACATGGGTTTTCACCAATTATTTGCCCCTCCGTGAATACTATTCTGTTTTTTTTGCTTTTGTGTTTAACCAAGACATTCCTTCTTATTCAGTGGTTTGCTTTTCCACCCTTTCACTGGAGATTTTGCTGAGTACTTCGAATGCCAAGAGTGTTACCATCCAACTGGTATGCAGTTAAAGGTTTGCACCTTTAACTCTTTTGAAGATCCATGAGGCCTGACTTCACTTTACAAAATGGAATCCCCTCACTTTATGATGCTTCCCCAGAGTATTCGTTTATCCATTCTTAGGAAAAATGGGTAATAATATGCCTTAGAATAAATTGAGTCATAGAATGAATCATAGAACGAGCAGTAAATTCATTTTATGATTCACAGTTTTTTCAAATTCTCTCAGTATCAACAAAAACTGTTGTGTAGCTTCCAAGAACGCCTCTTGAATTCTTTTTAAAAATTGGTGTCACATTTGCCACAAAGCAAACTGCAGATGCCAAGGCAATTTTAGCTGGTCTATTTACACTTGAGTGAATAGTACACTTTTTTCATCCTTGCAATGGTCTAAATTTTTAGGGTCAATATTACTCTGTTCTTGTTACTTGCAACTCTCAAATATATCAGGTGTTCTACCCACATCACTTCTGCCAAAACTAAAATTTAAGACAGAACAGAGAGGTTCTAGTTGGGAATTACTCAAAGTTCATCCACCAGAATTAAAAATACAATCTGCAATTTATGCTTTCTATCATAATCATTTTGTTTTTTGATCACTTATTTAACTGGAGATTTACACTTCTGGCTTCTGCAATCATTGGAAAAGATCTATTTGTGATTTTTTTTTTTTCACAACTTCCTCTCTGGCATTTTGAGTCAAAGAAACCACAGTTTTTTGAAAAAAAAATGGAGGATAGGAGTTTATTCTGTGTTTCCTCAGAGCCTAGATTTCCACTCTTGAGGCTTGATACAGGCACCTGCTTAATTTACACACACCACACTATAAACTAACACTAAACTTACAGAATATCATGACTTGTTGGAACTTGGTATTCTTCAGGTCTTCAGTACCTGCAATGATGACAGTTCATCCTATTTCATGTCGTCATAAATAAGTTGTGTCTTGCAAAATAAAGGAAAATAACTAAAGACACTATACATCAGTGTGCAAAACCAACATCCACAAATATATTTATTAGAACACAACATAAATATTTTATCTGAGAGATTCTATATGGAAATGTGTTTTTATTTAATTTTGTATTTTCTGAACACATTTCATTGGCGGTATTTGGCAGCACAGGGACAGGACAGATTTTACAAAGCAGAGAGCTTAAATGGAGATGGAAGTTCCCATGAACTGAAAAACAAATAACTGTTATTGTTTAACTCCAGCTGTTAACTAAGCACCTCACATAGCCACTCAGTCACTGTCTCCTTGCTGGGTTTGGGAGAGAGAATCAGAAGGGTAAGTGCTGGAAAACTTGTGGGTTGAGATAAAGACAGTTTAATAGGGAAAGCAAAAGCTGCACACACAAGCAAGAAAAACAAGGAATTAATTCACCACTTCCCATGGGCAGGCAGGTGTTCAGCCATCTCCAGGACAGCAGAGCCCCATTACATGTAATGGTGACTTGGACAGACAAACACCAAACACTCCAAATGTCCTTCCCCTTCCATGCTCTTGCCCCAGCTATTATTGGCTGAGCATGAGGCCATGTGTTTTGGGACATTCCTTCGGATGGGATCAGCTGTCCTGGCTGTATCCCCTCACAATTCCTCATGCACCCTCAGCTCACTCACAGTGGGATGGTGTGAGAGACATAAAAGGCCTTGGCTCTGTGTAAACCCTGCTCAGCAACAGTGAAAACATCCCTGTTATTAGCACGGTTTCCAACACAGATCCAAAATACAGCCCCATACTAGCTACTGTGGTGAAAATTAACTGTACCCCAACAAAAAACAGCACATGTGAATAGCTTGGTCTCTTGTTAACTTCAGCTTAGTGCACTAACCCATTTTTAACCACCATGGTACCACAAAACTAATGAAAATGAACACTTCAGTAATATTGGCTAATTCCTTTATTTGTGATTTGGGAGACAGAATAAGCAATATTCTAATTGCACTTAGGAAACCTACTTGGAACTGGGGAGTTTGGAATTGGTCGAAGATCCAGAAGAATGAACAAAAGCACAAAAAACCAGAAAACTTATGGGAGATGACAGTTCAGAATTAAAACTAAAGGCAGAAGATAATATTGAAAATTGCAAAGACAGCAATTATGGGTTGTTTGTGCAATCGTATAATGGCAAAAAAATCTCTTTTTTTGCATATAATTTTATCACCATTACTTGAATACTGACATCCCTTTCAGAATCACTGTTATCTATTTTTAAAAATCACAAACATATGAAACTAATGACAAAGAAATCAGAGATTTTGGATGTGTAAGCAAGGTGAAGTGGTGAGGACTATCAAAATGAGCACCTGCTGCATCAGTGAAAGAGAATACTGGTAGAAGTGTGGATTTAGCAAAAATGATGGTTTGCCAATATGTCATGCAGACTTTTCTCTGATTCAGCTCCCAGGCTTTAAAATGGGATAAGTCTACAGTTTTCCAGTGGATTGCCATTCACTCTTTCATAAAAGAACCACATGTAAGCAATGTGGCATACCCTAAAAAACCATAAAAAATGGTTATGGCCTGAAGGCCACTACAGGGTAGGTTACATTTTGCATTACAATACTGAAAATAGCAACATTTAAACCTTAAAGCATCTTTTCATTTATCCCAAACTGTAAGTGAGAATTGCAAGAGGACAATTCTTATCTGACATCAACTTTGTGAAAATATGCTGTAATGTGGCGTGAAAATTACATACTTGGCTGGGTTAAACATTTTACAAGCTCTTATAGAGCAAACTTTCATGTAAAGTTGACTTGACAGTTTACCAGAAATGTTCAATTTCCTGGTTTTATTTCATCCTATATCATCATTTTCTGCAATAGAGCCTTGGCTTTATCCCAGTGGAATTTATTCCAGTCTGTAATACAGCAAAAGTTTTATGAGTATTCATAGTAAGTAAAAATCTATATCTTGTCCCTTTGAAAAAGCAGAAGCTTTGGCATTTGCTGTTTTGAAAACTCTGGGACTTAAGTGTTGACATCAAGGTTTTCAGTGTAATAATTTGAAACTAAAATGAAAGTGATTTCATTTTCTGGAGAACTAAACACCACCAAATCCATTAGCACATCATTTTGGCAGTAGCGGCTCAAAACCCAGAAATCAAGGCATCATTAGGCATTTAGTTGTTGTATATTACTTTAGACACATCATTCAAAAACTGTTACTGTCCTTGTAAATGTGAAGAATTACATAATATATACAAAATGTGTAGAAAGATGTAACTACACTTACACTATGCAAATGAAACCTCAGCTTCTTCTAGGACGGCAGTAAAATCTTGTCAGTTGTTACACAGTGAAGATTTCGTGCATAGCAGTGTTGTGTCAAGCATTTTGACACAATAAGGATACATTTAGAAGAGACTGGCATCTTAAAGGGACCAAGGAGAATTCTTTTTCAAATAAGCCTAAGGAATTAATTTCCTAAATATCATTAAAATATTTTGGTACTTGATATTGACACCTGTAAAAAGCTGCCTGACAGCATGTGCAATCTAACAGTGTAACTGATACCCTTCTGAACATCCCCGCTTTTTGTGAAATTGCTAAAAGCTTCAATTGAGTCAGGACCTGTGTTTAAGACAAGCACTAAAGCAGCTGAGGAAGACTTGTCTTTATGCAGAGGTCCAAATCCAGCCTGGATATTGTCTATGAATTGTTTCCCAAGATTCACTATTACAAACTCAGCAAGTGCAGAGGTGATCAGAAGAAATAGTGGTACAGCTCTATATAGATGCTGAAAAAAATCAGCAAAATGAACTGTGCCTCACTAGAAAATCCATTGCTTCTTGAACAATACCTGACAAAATCAAATGCACCCTATTTTTTCATCATGATACAAAGAGAAAAGTAAGAATTAAAAGAAAAATTAATCATCTAGGATACTAATTAAAAAATTTATCATGTTTAGGAACAACTGCCACGGTATATCCACAAGCAAAAGAAAGAGCTCTCTTCAGTCTACTAATTCAAATATTATTAACTGTCAATGCTTCAAGAAATTGAGGTCAGCTTCTAGAAGCTGCACCTGTTCTGTCTCACAGGAAGGAATCAAAAGAGCAGTCTTTCCGAGTGGTTTCACTGAAGCCACTGAAGCCACAGTGGTTTCACTGTTCCCACTGCATTCACAAATACAGACTGTAAACGGCACTGTACAGCTCTAAAACGCTTCTAAAAAGCAGGAAGAACAGACAGAAACTACCCTTCAGGTCTGTGTTCCTCCATAACAGCTATGAATCTACAAGCTAGTCAGGGTCTGGGTCTACAAGCTGGTCTGAGCCAGCTTGAACTGGCTCATAGAGAGCCATGCCCTCACTCTTTCAGTACTCATATTTAATGACTCCTTTCACAGAGAAGTATTGGAATTTTGGAACTGGTAGAATTCAAAAGGAACCATAACTTTTCTGGAAAAAAAAAGACCTTTACCACAATTACTTTCTGAAACTTGATCAATCTCAAGTCTCAAGAAGCTTTTGTCACATTTTTATTTCTTTCTTCCTCGTATTGCTCAATAGGAAAGGATTCCTAACCACAGTGTCCCCATTCTGGATGAACATGAATTCCAAAAAACTTTATATATGAAACTACCATTTTCTGTGCCATGATTGTCTAGTCCATACCATATCAATAATCCCTCATCTAGGTCATAAATATGACACAGATAAAAGGAACGGATTTTTTATGCTTCTAAGATAAAAGCCCTTGGAACTTCAAAGTGTACGCTCATGTTTTATTACATTCACTGGGAACATGGTGAACAATGATTAAAACAGTTATCAGAAGACACACACTGCATAAAAATCAGTAAATAAGTCTTTGACCCTTCCCTGAGCAGGAGGTTTGGTCTAGGCAATGTCTTGCATCTCTTCTAACCTCAGTGAATCTGTGATAACAAATGCATTCTTTCCAGACTGACAGCCATGCCCATCTTTCTGCTGGAGAAAGTTTTGTGTGTGTGTAGAGATTACTACAGTATGCCTCATCAAACCAGGGCACAAACACTGGCATGGTCTGAGTTTGGGACAAGGAACAGGTAATTATGTGTGGGAAGAAGGAAAAAATACTCCACACACTCTTTTGCATTGCTTCTGGGGAGGCAGAAGAGGAGTTTCAAACTGTCCCATCAAAGTGTGTGACAAGATCCTTTTATGCAGGCGGAGGAAACAAGAGAAATGGGATTTAAGAAACGACTTACAGACAGAACTGAGCTGGTGTCTTTGAAATTGTTCAAAAATACACCCAATGAAATGAGACACTGTCACTATTTAAAATCTGCTTTTAAAACAATGGGTTGAAAAATCACAGAAGGATATTTCAAATATATCTTCCAGTTTCTTTTGTTACCTAATTTAATGAAGATAGGACTACCAATCCCATCCTTTTGAATTTCATTCTGTGCACTTGATCTCAGTCATGCCACATAAATCACACTGTGTCTTCAAGCCATGGCACATCCAGTTTAACAAGGCATTGCCCTCGAGTAGAGAGAATAGTCAGTGAAAATCAAAGAAAGAGAATTAAAAATAAAAGGTTAGGAAGTGTGTGACTTTCAATAGGCAAAATACAAGCCTACAAAACAAACAGCATTATGAATGACATTCTATTTCCAAAAGGAATTTGAACACATTCCTTAAGATAACTTCTCAACTGAAGGAGAAGGTGCATTTAAGCCTGTCTAGAAATACTTTCTTAAATTCCACTCATATGTTGAAGTACTAACCTGAGTACACTTGCCTGGACTCAGGCCAGTAAATGGCAAGTAACTTAAAAGCATGCATATCTTAGAGTACTTTGCTTTGGAAAAATATTAATTGTGGTCCTACATATCAATAATTTTAAGTCTAAACTCTAGAAAACTATCTTTCTCCCTTGTCTATAAATACCTCAGATGTCTAATCTCTGACAGTTGTCTTTAACCCAAGCCTCTTGCAGAGTACCTTAACCCCAGTCAGAGGGGGTTGAATTGTAGAGGCAGAATTCAATTCCATATCTCTAAATGCTGTAGGGCTTCAAGGCACAGCATAAAGATAGACAGGACTTTTTCAGAAGCTCAGAAAGACCTCAAAAAACAATGGTGCACATCATGTGGAGAGTCTGACTAAGGTGCATGCACTAGTGATTCCCTTATTTTTTCTCTAGAAGTAGCTGCTATTAGATGCTAAACTTATACAAGAGAACTAGGGAGGCAAGATGACAAGAAAAAGAGTTTGTTTTAAAATGGGAACAGCTGCAAGGCTGCATATTCTCATTTTTGTTTTGATGGTGATAAACCACTACATCACTAGAGAGGAAAAAAAAGGAAATGCTAGGAAAAACAAGAGTAGAAGAACCTGGTCTCTTTAGAGAGTTCTTATGTGACCTTGAAGAAAGTTGATTTAGTCAAATGCTGCCTGGTACTTAGCTTAAATTCATCCGTCTCGCTGTAAAAATTACCTGATTTCAAAAAATGATGAATAGTAATCAGTCATGGCAAAAGATGGTAGAAGGAACTTGCAGAATTTCTGTCAGTGAAGTTTGCTAATAACAGCTTAAGCTGATAAACATACAAGTAGAATGAATGCTCACATGAGGTACAAAACTAAGAAGTCTGGCCTACATATTAGGGTAAATTAATAAAGTCCACACCAATCCCATCTTCTAGGAAATATTTTGAACTTTTTTTTCTATAAATATTCCAGTTTGTAAGTGTGGAAATTGTAGTGCAATTTAATAAGGTGCTATCTTAGGGCATTTAAGACATGAGCAATGTAACATGTTATTTTCTTAAAAGATATACTAAAACAACTTGCTAAAAATACTTCAAAGAAAAACTGTTACACAGGATCTGTCTCTGGCAGACTTGCCATTGCAAAATGCATGACAGATCCTTGAGGGGTAACAACCCAGTTGTTCTCATGAGTAGCACTAATTTTCTGTAACATTTCTTCTGCCTCTTTCAGCCTTGTAGTAATGTAAAAGAAGTACATTTTCCCACAATATTTTTGCAGGTTTTCTGTAACTAGGAACTGAACACTGGAGAAAACTTTCTTTTCCCAAGGCTGAAGTGGTTACATGGACAGCCTGTCAGGGCACACTTGGTGTGTAAAAGTTAAGTCATGCTGAAGGAGACCTGACTCCTCTTAAACTTCTCTCTCCCCCTCTCTTCTGTTCACCAAAGGCAGAAACTCAGGATGAAGGAATATTTCTATCTTGGGTATCATGCATTTCTAAAATAATGAAGTAAACTTAAAACCCAGAGAATCCCGCAGTGCTTTTTGGCTTCAGAGTCGCTGAAGTTAACACCAAGAATAGGTAGCAACTAATATTTATTCTACAGGCACTGTGCCAGCAGATTATGTAAACTGAGTTCTTGATCAAAAATTCTGAAGAAGAATTCTGAAGAAGAAGACAAAGTTATGTAATATGTTCTGAAGGTTTTAAAAGTTATCGGCTGATAACCTTTACTTACGCAAAGTAATTTCTCAGCTCTGCTTTCTGAGTGGTGCAGAGGTATCAAAGTTCTTTTGAACTACAACAGCCTAAATTCTCAAAATGCCAGTTAAATTATTCCTCACCATAGAAGCTCAGAAATGCCTTTTATGAAGAATGCTCCATGGAATATGTGTAAATAAAAGTTATCTTCCAAGAAAGGGCAAGGCACTCAATTCTTTAAGACTCCCTTATTTAAAGAATCGTGGAATGGCCTGGGTTGAAAGGGACCTTAAAGATCACCTAGTTCCAACTCCCCTGCCATGGCCAGGAGTACCTTCTGCTAGATGAAGCTGATCAAAGCTCCATCCAAACTGGCCTTGAGAGGGCAACTTCCAGGTATCCACAGTTTCTCTGGGCAACCTGTGCCAGTGACTCACCACCCCCATAGTAAAGAATTTCTTCCTAAGACCTAATCTAAACCTACTCTCTCTCAGTTTAAAACCATCCCCCTCGTACTGTCACTGCTGTAACCCCATTGTAGAAGTCCACCAATTTTGTCAGGCATTATCTACTTGGTGAAGGCACATTGATCATCAAGAATTACTTAATTATTTTTCTTGTGTACTTCCATAGCTTCCAGGAATATCTGATCTATGATGGGTCCAGAAACATAGGAGAGACTTACTGGCCTGTGGTTCCCCATTCTATCCTTACATACCTTATTTAAAATGTGGGTTATGTTTTCCTTTTTCCAGGCAATAGGAACATCACCAGATTGACACAACTTCTTAAATATGGCGGATAGCATTTTAGTCACTTCCTCTGCCAGTTCCTTCAAGATCCATGGATGTATCTCATCAAGTCTTGTGGACTTGTGCACCTTCAGGTTCCTTCGATGGTCTCAATACTGGTCTTTGCCTACAGCAGATGGTTCTTCAGTCCCTTTACGTGCTGCTACTTCTGTAATTTGGGCAGTGTGGCTGGAGCCCTCAAGAGGGGAGACTGAGTCAAAAAGTTCATGGAATACCTCAGCCTTCTCCATGTTTCAGGTAACCAGGTCTCCTGTTTCTTTCCAGAGAGGGCTTATATTGTCCCGAGTCTTCCTTTAAAATCACCAATGTACCTATAGAAAATTTTCTTGTTGCCCTTGATGTCCTTGGCAAACTTTAATTTTATCAGGGCTTTAGCTTTCCTAACCTGATCCCTGGCTGCTCAGACAATATCTTTGTATTTTTTCCAGGTTACTGTCCTTGCTTCCACTCTCTGTGTGCTTCTTTTTTGTGTTTGAGTTTGTTCAGGAGCTCCTCATCCATCCACATAGACCTCCTGATATTTTTGCCTTACTTCCTCTTTATTGGGATACATCACTTGTGAGCTTGGAAAAGGTGATCCTTGAATATCAACCAACTTTTTTTGGTGTCTCTTCCCTTCAGGGAGTTGTACCCTTAGTTGACTAAGCAGATCCCTGAGGAGGCCAAAATCTGCTCTTTGAAGTCCAGGGTAGTGAGCTTGCTGTGCATCTTCCTCACTGTCCTGAGGGTTTCAAACTCCATCATTTCATGGTCACTGTAGCCAAGGCTGCCCTGGAGCTTCCCATTCCACACCAGCCCCTCCCTGCTGGTGAGAAAAAGATCCAGGATAGCACCTTTCCCTGTCGGCTTCTCTGCCACTTGGAGAAGGAAGATGTCATCACTGCATTCCAGGAACCTCCCAGATTGCTTATGTCCTGCTGTGTTGTCCCTTGAACAGCTGTCAGGGTGGTTCAAGTTCCCCCTATGGACCAGAGCTTGTGGATGTGAGGCTGCTCCTGTGTGTCTATAGAGGGACTCATCTGCTCAGGGTTCCCGGTCAGGCAGCCTCAACCAGGCCCCTGCTGTAATCTCACCTGTCCCTGCCCTCTCTGTCCTCTCCCATAAGCTCTCAGCTGGGTCCTCATCCATCCCAGGGCAGAACTCCATCCACTCCAGCATATCCTTGACATGGAAAAGAGAGCAACCCTTCCTCTGTGGAAAGAATCCTATCCAGGAGAAACATGAAACCAAAGATCACCACATCAATCATTTATTCTGATTTCTGCCCAAGAACTGCAAGCATGTCTTCTGCATTTGATTGCTGAAGTAGACTGATGAATTCTTCATTGTCTAGAGTGTTTCCCTGAGAATCTTCCTGAGAATATTGTCTTCAATGGCCCTGATTTCTGTACTTTTTTTGTCAGCATTGGTGCATACAGTGATTTGTATCCTTTGATGTTCAAGCTCTGATTTCTACAGATGCACATCATCACTAGGGAAGATTTGGACTTCTGTTGGTTGCCCTGACACCTGTGATCCTTGTTTTCCTTTTCTTTAATTCAGGGCTCCAGCAAGTCTCACTTTACCCCAACAAAACTAAACCAGATCCTTTTCTGTTTATGCATCCCTTAAGTGTCGTAAAGGGATCACAGTAGAGGGTCTCACACCTCCATAACTTGCTACTTCATCCTGGTGCTGTTGCAGGGCTCAAGCTCAGCCCAGTTAGAGGCATCATATGACAGAGCTGTCAACTCTTCACAGCTACAAAAGCACTGCACCAACTCCTTGTTAGCAATTCTTTAGAAAGAACAGAAGCCATCCTCCCGATGGCTGAACTTATAAACTTTCAACACTTGCCATAATGGGAGTGTCTGTCTCCCAAACCAGACTCTACCTGTGCTTCCTTCAGTACACTTCTTCAAGTTCTTGAAGCCAGAATCTTGGAAAAGATCTGCTTAATCTCTTCTCCATCACCTCTGCTGCTGCACAGTCTGTGGAGCTTTTCCCACAGCATCTTCATTTAGCAACACCATTTCTCAACACAGGCACACTTCCTGCAGGATAGGAAGCCTTTTCCCACTGCCCCAGTACCAGCAAGAGGCCTTAGGCTCTCCTGGAAGGCAGCGTCCACCCACCAGAGCTCTGACTGGATAACAGCTCAAGTGCCACAGGGACAGGTACCCCAGCAGCTGTTGAGGGCTGCTCTGTGCTGCAGTGACCCCACCGCTGAGGACACGTGTGCCTTTCTAAGCCCATTCCCTGCAGCCTGCTCTGCAAATTGCCGCATTTGTTGGCTGCCTCTCAGCTCTTCCTCTCTTACCAAAGTACCTCAGCTAAAGAACAGCCTGGCAACCAGCAACTCCGTGAATTACGTCCTCCATATGCATACAGAATTTATGTCAATTGTGCTAAAAGTGACACAGCATCAACAATGAAATTAAAAAGCAGTTACAATTCAATTAAAAAAAATTAGAAATGCACAGCAATGAGAATCAATCATAGCAATGGCATAGGAACAACCAATATGCAACATTTCTCAGAGTTAGGAATTGCAAAGTGGCTTATGGACTACAGTTTGGCATAAATGGGCTGTAAAATCTTCACATATTATGGATTTCAGTGAGTAAGCTTCATGACAGAAACTGCTTTCCAGTAGATTTTAATTTTCTGAGTAAAATATATTTAATGGAATAAATAGGGGTTTATGGCACTCATGTACTGAAACTACCTAATCAAACATTTTAGCATGGTTGACTTAGAACTGTCTTTCATATTTCCAAAGGAAGAGAAATTATTCTTCTAAAGACTACTTAGGTAGGGAAGGGAAACTATCCTGGGTAACCATAAAAAAATCTTCTTGCATCTTACACCATTTATGTTTTTGAGGCCTTTGGGCAATACTTTACATTTTTAATCCCAACAGCACTTTGGGAGGAAGTGCTCTTCTGCTATATCACTGCCAGTTCAAGTTATTAGATTAGAATGTTCATTTATACAATGTCAGTCTTAGCTCAGAGAGAATTTTTTTTTTCTTTTTGCTGACTGCCATGATACAGGGAGAGGTCACACATTAGGCAGTCAAAAGCTTTGGTCACAAAACTGCTTTCATCTCTCCCTAGGGAAGCAGGTGAAGACAAAGCATTGAAGATGTAGTTTCTTAGTTATGGTTTACAGGAAGAAACTAGAAATTGGATGTGATTTGTGTCTTCTGGATGCCACCTGCTGGGTAGGCAGGGAAAGAATGTGAATGCTCTGCAGCCTGTCCAATAGATAACACCAGGAAAGGGACGTACTGTTTCTCTCCAGATAACTCATTACACTTACTGCTTCTCCCAAAAGCTTTTCATTCTTTGGCTTTCGTATCTCTGGCTTCTGTAGTTTCTCTTCCTCTGCCTCTTTGTCCTTCTCAGAAGGTATCAAGGATCTTTGTCACCTTTTTCTCTTACTGTAGTCTTGCCTGTGGGGGTTGCCATCAGTAATTAAAATCAAACAGCACTGCTATGTTGTCTTAAAATACATATTCTTCCACCAAGACAGTTTCCAGAATCACAGTCTTAAGCTCTGTCATCTTTTCATTATTTCCCCATCATATGTTTAACAAAGCAGCAGACTTTGGGTCTTCTTTCCCACTACAGCCTTCCTGCTGCTTACTGTGCTGCTTTGGCACTTAATCTGTATTTTCTCTCCAGTATCAGACCTTTCTGTAGAAGTTTATCTTATAAGGCACATGTAAGTCTTTCAGATTCTTTTTTTTTTTTCTAAAATAAAGCATTTTATGTCCAGAAAAACAATAAATATGTTTTAGATTAATAGATTGACCTTTTATGTTTATTAGGCAGAGATAATTATCTTGAGTTCCTTGTTTCACATTACCTCACAAACTGAGAACTCTTCTGTATGAAAAGCAGTTAAGAGTCTTTGGGGGTTTTCCCTCCAATATTTTTAGACAGCATCTCTGGTCTTGTTTGTTACACAACAAGTGATTACTATAGTTTGTTCCCAGAGAGCCACGAGAAGAGCTAGAAAGCCCCAGAACTTTTCATTTGCTTAAGCTACTGACAGTAGCCAATTATTTTTTAAGAATTTGGACTGATTTAGTTATGAGGCCTGCACTGTACTCTTGAAAGATTAGGCTCTGGAAAAGAATCATTAGAGAAGTAGAGCACTTGACTATAGTACAACATTAGGGATCATGATGCTATTGCTCACTTAAAGAGTAGCTTGTTTTGTCTGCACCTTCTTACAAAGTATTTGCCTACATTTATATACACATGCCCTGAGATATATAAAAATGTATCTGATTTTAAGGGCACTCCTTTGACTTTTTGTCTTTTTTTCTCTTAAATTTTTCCCTTTTGTATTGCCATGTGTAGAGATGCATATTTGGACCTTCCTGTTCCTTCTCCTTCAACTAAGAACACTATTTCTTATAACATAGAGTAAGTTAAATTGGCTGTGACATTAAGCTTCAGCCTTCCCAACTGATTAGTAATCATTCCTCTGATGATGCCAGAAAATAATTCAGATTTTACTATGAACTTAGGTCACCTTTCTGAAATACTTATTTACCTACTGAGCTCTCACTAAAAGCAGAATATCAATATTCTGTCCAGACCTGACGTATCACTGTATTCATCAAAAATCCTACAGAATGGTCTTTTCAGTTATAGAGTAAATGTAATATCCTTCTCTTTTCAATTGAGATAAATAAAAGACACTTATTAGAATTTTGCTTTTCCTTCTTTCAAAATAAGGACCTTGATTTCCATGCAAAATGCTGTCTGCTGTAATCCAATCTGGTATTTCTACTTCTCTTACTTTAGGTCTGATAGTTGCCTATCTAATCCCTCCTTTTCAAATACATTACAGGATTCCACAGAATGAAGAATATTTATATCTTTCAAGAACATCTCTATTAGAGTCCACAGGCAAGATAGTACATACATTCTATTACCACTTGCAACAATGAAAACTGACAAAATGGCCACAAAAATTGGTATTAATGGCATAAATACTCACATTATGAAACCTATGGAAGACAGATTAAAAAAAAAATGAAAAGCATTGAAAGCTATTAAAAACTACCCCAAAAAATCCATGGCCACTCCTGCAAATCCACAAAAGACCCAAACACATTCTTCACAGTTTCCATATTATGTCCCTAAGTCATGGAGTCAGGACTCATAACGTACCTGACATATTAAGTGGGTATGGTTCATGGAACACCTTCAGCACAAAAAGGTCCTGGTAGAAGTCAAAGACACAAAGGCATGAGAGCCTTCAAATGTCCATAAAAGGGAATTTAGACTGAAAACGAGAAGAGATTCTGGAATACTTGAATAGAAGGATGGTCACTAAAACACTTCTGATTGTACAAAACATTAGAGAAGCTGAAAAAAACCTACTGACTTTGACACAAATAATCACCATAGATAACCAGTTCTCATAAAAATAGTCATATAGGTAGGTAGCCTCCTAAGTTCATTTTCCTTTAGACAAAGCAGAATTCCTGGGAAGGATGTGTGCTCTATATTGTATATCCAAGCCACAGGTATAAAGCATCCCTGGTGACTGCAATTCCAAGTCAAGCCATCCAGTGGCTGGCTGTACAGCTGCTTGAGCTCTTGGTCCCAGCACTCAGGATGGGATACATTTCCAGTAAATTACAATTGTCTCCTTCAATTTTAGGTAACCACAGATTATCTTCAGTGTCAGGACTAACACAATTTGGTTTTTTCCATGTCAGACAGATCTTCATTCAGCCTATCAACTTTTTCTGTTTCAACCTGAGTATAAATTATAGGGAGAAAATTAAACTGTGGCAAAACTATATAAAGTAGCACAGTTCTAAAACATCCTAAAGTCTGTTGGTTCATATTTTCAAAACCAGAAATACAGCAACACACATATGAATATATTTATTTTATGTATTAAAACGTTATGCTTAAAATACATGCATAATTTTCCCAGTGTGCTTTCACCCTTATCTCAATTTTCAGTTTACTTTTTCAGCTCATTAAAAGCTCCATCCCCACATCCTTCAATATAAGCATCAATAAGCAATCAACTTACTCTAATTACAATTAAATTGTGTTTCAAGCCTCATTTTCTGTCAAATCACTCTCAGAATGCAGCTGGACTATTTCAGTTATTGTTACCTCCTACCTTACATATACACCCTTACTCACTTTCATGCCAAATTAATTTTTCCTAACTGACTGCCTCTACAATGAGGTATCTTCTGGGACTAGGTAGAAAGCAATTCCTAAAAAGTCTTCAGTTTCCACTTACAGAAGTCAAACAAAGCACAATAAAACATTTGCTTATCAGAGAAGAGTAGAAACATCTTTGTGAACGGTGGTTGTCTCTGAAACCTCTTCCAATAAATAGTTAAGTGATCTGATCTTTTTAATGACAATGATCTAGCTTAAATTTGTTTTAATTCCTTAAATTTCTTTTCAGAGTAATTGTTTTGCTGAAATTCATTGTTAAAAAAAATTAATTCAGGGCTAGAGTTTATCTCTAGTGTAAAACAAATGATGTTAGTAACAGATTCCTTTCCTCTTTGTTCCCTTGGAGTTGAATGATCAAAATGTTGTGTGTAATTTATTCTCCCCTGGGATCTGCAAAGAGACTGAGACAATAATTAGTGCTCCCTGTTATTGATATCATACATGTATATCTGCTACCTCTTGAACTATCATGGGACCTCACTTGCCTATCCAAGAAAACTCACTGAAGGGGGAATAAACTAATTTCAGCCATTATCATTAAGATGTAAACTGCGCCTTTGAAAGCCGACTTTAAAAACTGTGGATTTTAATGTTTTAATGTGTTTTGTGACTGCTTTTGTGAGAAAGGGCTGAATGAGCTTACTGTGCAGCTCCACAAACAGGTACCACGGAAGAAATTATATGATATATATTAGAATAAGCAAGTAAGAGCTGACAGGAAGCTGGGATGTTTTCAGACAACATTGCTGCTTGGGACGATGCACTGTCAAATCCTTGCCATTGCTTCTACAAACACATTACGATTAACAGCTCAAAAGCATTAGCAGCTTCCTCTACTGAAAAAGAGATCAGCTACTTCTGTGACAAACAGATCAAACTTCCGCTTATCATTTTATTTTCGGAATTTTTAGCATGTCCTCTTAAGTCTTTAGACCTCAAGAGCTGCAGTGATTCCAGTGTTATATGTAGTTTAGGCTATTGACAAGGGGAAACATGCTTTTTGACAGTCTGAGACCCCAGCTGGGCAAAACACTACTTTATTAATACATTTCATAACATGTGCTGAAAAATAATTATCCTCCGAAATGTAAAGGCACATGGAGGACAGGAAGGTGATTTGTGACAGCCAGCATGGCTTCACCAAGGGCAAGTCCTGCCTGATCAGCCCAGTGGCCTTCTATGATGGGGTGACTCCATCAGTGGACAAGGGAAGGGTTATAGATGTCATTTATGTCAACTTCTGTAAAGCCTTTGGCACAGTCCCCCACAACACACTTCCCTCTAAATTGCAGAGAGATGGATTTGATGAGTGGACTGAGAAATTGGTTGGACAATTGCATCCACAGGGTAGTTGGTCAATGGCCCAAAGTCTCGATGGACATCAGTAATAAGTGGTGTCCCTCAGGGGTCTTTACTGGGACCAGTGTTTCTTAATATCTTTATTAGTGACATAGATGAAGGCATTGAGTGCACCCTCATGAAATTTGCAGATGACACCAAGCTGCGTGATGTGATTGACACTCCTGAAGGATAGGATGCCAACCAGAGGGATCTGGATGCTGCAACTACGTCATTCTCAAGCATTCTCCAGGCTGAATAATCCCAATTTTCTCAGCCTTTCCTCACAGAAGAGATGCTCCATCCCTCACCAGAGCAGAGCAGAGGGGCAGCCTCCCCTCCCTGCCCTGCTGCCCACGCTGCTTTGGATGCAGCCCAGGGCACGTTTGGCTCTCTGGGCTGGGAGTGCTCATGGCTGGGTCATGTCCAGCCTCTCATCCCCATCACCCCCAATTCCTTCTCACAGGGCTGCTCTGCAGCTGTTCATGCCCAGCCTGTGCTGATACTGGGGGGTGCCTCGACACTGATACAGCCCCCTGAATTCAGTCTTATTAAACCTCATGAGATTTCCACTGGCCCACTTCTCTTTACCTGGCAAATTCTCAAATTTTTTGTCTCAACACTGTTCCCTTGAAACAAAGAACATAATCTTCATTGTTGTTTTGTTGCTTAACTTTGTGGAACCTCTGAAGTTTTCACTCTGCAACAAGATGTAGTTTTAGATCAAAATACTACCATCCTACTGCTCTAGTCATGCTGCAGATATCTAGGTAACAGTTTTATTCACATCTTTAGGCTATTAAACATAAGAGAAAAACCTATTGGGTCAGTAATACAAACAAACAAACACCCCCCCCCCAGCCCCAACGTTCCCCCAACACAAACAAACAAACAACCCCCGAAACCAAAATCAACCAAACAGAAGGCCCCCAACTAAACAACCGGGAAAAAAAAAAACACTAAAAACCCCACCCTACAAAACCCACTAAGCATGGGAACAGGGTGAATATTAAAGACAAACTAAATTAAGGACAGATAGGAAGAAAAAAAAAATCATGTTTTCATGACATTTCATATAGAAGCTCAAAGAGCAGGTAAGTACTTAAATCAGGCATGTAATTGTTAATCATCACTCTAAATCATAGATAGTCTCAAGATGACCAAATTTCCTCAGTATTTGTTATATAGTCTAGTTTAAGGTCTAAGTAAATCAAGGCAAGACATTTTACTATCCCAGGCATCTTGGCTGTTTTCTATAGTCTAGCAACAATGAACAAATCACACTTCCAAAAGAGTTTCAAGTTTCAGGAAAGTCCAAAGTGGTTAAATTCTGAAAGAAAAACAAAAACCATTCAAAAAAATATATAGTGTTTCTTCACTGCTACAGTTTAATATTTTGCCATCAGGGTTGACAAAAGAAAAATTACATGGGGCAAGAGGACTTGCCAAAGTTTGAGAAGCTCAGCAATGAATAATTTTTACTAGTTCCATAAAAGCAGTTGGTTGTTGTGCACTGCCATTTCTTTTTAGCTGCGTTCTTTGGGATCCTTAAAATGTCAGCTTCTGTTTATTTTATACCAACATGTTTTAATGGGTAGGTATTTGCTATTTGGATTATGGAGTGAATATACTTTGTGAGGAAAAGAATGGTTGCATTGCAGACAAAAATATTGATAATAAAAACCAGTTTACAGCTCATCAGAAAAGCCTGGAGTTGTTCAGTTGAACTCTCAGGGCTAAGCCTAGATGTGAATTAAATGGGGATAGTTTTTATTTCTATTACTGCCAGTAAGTTGCCTGACAGGCAATATAATACAAATATAATCTAAAATAAATTTTAATGCCAGACTATATGGGTGTGATTGAGCATCACATTAGAAAGGATACTGGCAATAATTTGCCATGTAACAGGCTCTGAGGTAAAAATACTGAACTCTGAGATACTTCAATTTTGTTCTCAGCTGTGAAACCTTAAGAACCACATACATTAAAAGCAAAGTCACCATGTTCCTTAATATACCATCAGAATAGTGAACAGTAGAATCATAAAATATTTTAGGCCAAAATAAATCCTCAGGATTTTGTGTATCAAGGTCCTGCTCAAATCAGGACTAATCAAATTAGATCTCTTGTCCAGTAGAGCACTTATCTACTTGCTCAGTAGAACATTGAGTACCTTCAAGGGTGGAGACTTAAAAATCTCTGTGAGCAAACTATTCCAGTATTTTCTCACCCACATGGTAAAAAAAAAAAAAAAAAAA